>CM060696.1:86719572-86826985 GCA_030686995.1 Artemisia argyi
TAAAGGTAATATTTACTGGTGGCGAGTTAATCATCTTGGTTAATTACATGTACAATATGGCGTTGCTAAGCCAAGACTCGACTCGACTTAAGCTAATAAATCAAAAATGACAAAAACATAAAACAAACATAGAATGAAACGGGATGGTAGTCCGTATGTTTTTTCTCTTTTCTTTTTTCTATATCTTTTTTCTTTTTCTTATTTTTTCGATTTTTTTTCTTTGATTTGCATACACTTTTACCCTACCATCCAAAATAATACATCATAGGAAATGTACATTCCCCTTACACTTGAATTTTTACATACTTTACAATAACCTATTCTAATGACTCGAATCAAGATAATCAAGTACTTTACCCATGAGTCCCAATCGTCCCAAAACAATATGTACAAGATATGACTCGACTTAGCAACCATGTAATCAATTAGATAATTAACTAAGGGTTTAAACATGTAACAATAATGCACTAAAGATGAGTGCATACAAGGAAGGCTAAGGCAATTTGGTTGCACATTTGGGGTGGGTTGTAACAAATTCTTCCTTTAAGTAAGATGTTTAAAGTTAAAAACGAAAAGATAGGCTCGGAGGGGTGTACTAGGGGTATCGTGTACTAAAAATGAGTACAACGCTAAGGTGTGGGAAAATTAATTGACTTTACTAGTCAAGTAATATGACTTAAATGGTCAAGTAATTATGATACGGGTTTAAACACAAGGGTGATCCTAATGCCTCTTATCATGTAGTAAATCCTACTACACGAATGTAGTCTCACTAGCGGTCTCGGGATGCATCACTAACGCAAGTTCTAGAATCTAAATGCTACCGGTACACTCATAAGCACTATTAATGAATGCTTTTCCTATCAAATCTAAAGGCGAACCTCACATATTTGGGTGGAAAATTTTTCTGAATGGTACGGTTTTGTGCTAGTCATATCCATGAAACGCTTGTTAAGGCTAAAGTTTCACTCCTAAATGTTGTAAAAAATTTTAAATTTTGGGCTAAAATTACACTTACAAGTATTTCTCTTAGTTTTATTACACACCTACCATCGAACAAACAAACTCAAGTGCAATAGTATCCTATAAGGTATCATAATTTACCATCCCCTTACACTTAGGATGAACATTGTGCCAAATGTTCAATTAAAGGATGTAAAAGTAAAATAGGTAAAAGAATGAAAACAAATACTCCCCTGATTCGTTCGGTGTGGATAGTGTATCAACAAGGTTAGATCTTCCTCCAAGAAAATGAACGTTCAAAGCTTCCCTTCCAGAAATATAAATCATCTTCTTGTCATATATAACCTGTTAAACCTGAGAAAACAATCAAGGCAACCTTGCGTAAAATCGGCGGCAATCTATATATACTAACAAATCCTAGAAAGTAATTTAAGATATAATGCTTGTGGAATGAATGTTTGCAGATTTCCTGGAGTTTATAAAACTAAAGAATTAACAAAAACTTTTAAAACTCCGTTAGAAAAACAAAACTCGCAAAATTTCCAGAATTTTACACGTGCCGTTGTCAGGTGTTAAACCCTGACGCCGTCAGAAGTGACCTGCAGAAATCTTTATGTTAAGTTTCTGGAAAATTTCTGGAAAAACTTATGTCCTACTTCCTGAAAAATCCTACAAAACATCATTATGACTCGATACAAGCATTTGACTCTAACAAATACTAATATACATGTTCATTTAATATTGTGGCGAATCATGATCATTTTTGTTCTTAGAAACAAATTTGGGGTTTCCCCTTACACTTAGCTTTTGCAAAATACCTTTATATAAAGTTAAGACGAAGTTAAACAACAAAATAAAGCATTTTCATAATTTAGTTTGAAACATGATCTACCAACAATAAAAATAAAACATGCATACGGAAACAAATAACAATCAAACATTTAAAAATCAAACAAATAAAAATACACAAAACATGGGTTGCCTCCCAAGAAGCGCTTTTCTTTATTTAAGAGTCTTGTAGCTAGACTCAAGGTCATGGGCAATTACGTGACCTCATTATTGGTCTCATTCTCTAGGTCATCTCCAATCTTAGTTTTGTATTTCGGACCTAGTTGCAAACATTCCTTGTAGAAACCGAGTATTCTACTCATGACATAATCTAATCCTCTACGTCTATCCTCATCATTCCTATAGTAGACCGCTTGCTTGTGTTCCTTTTCAAGGTTTGATAGAAGACGGTATTGTTCAATCTTATAGGGCATTTAGTAAGCAATCTCATCGTTCTCATCCTTGAATCTAACTATCCCTAGGGACGGGTCATAACTCATCTTAGAGGCCTCATGATACGTGGGAATTGCACCAGGTTTTACCTCTCGAGGGATCTCGAGAAGCTTACATCCCCCACCAGGCAGTGTACGTGATCGTTGTAGTATAGTATAGTGACAAGTACCTGGGGATTGATCGTTCAACTCAGGTATAGTGTCGCTAGAATTATAAAGCCTAAAAACTAGGTCTAGAGGGGAGGGATGATTCTTTTTGTATTTTTATATTTTATAAAAGCAATTAAAATCTCGGTTTTTGGAAGAGTGGGCGGAATTAGTTGCTAGCCAACTAACCCAATTAACTAAAGATGCAATCAAAATAAAATAACAAAAATGAAATGAAACTAATTATACTAATTTGGTGTAAACAATGATGGGGAAGGCTGTGTTTACTTAGGTTTCATTACTCCCTAGATATCTTTTACAGGTTGATAGCTTGTTACAATTGCATGGATGACGGGTCATATTCCTTAATAATAGTCGTAGGGCCGTGTACAATATTCCCTAACTCTATAGGATCCTACTTCACTCCTATGTCGAGCCGTTAGAAGCTCCTAACATGGGATCATTAGAAGTCTCCTACGCATTAAATACAACCAAATATCGTAGTACACCTCCGATCATGTTTCTTAAGACGTTCAAACAAGTTACCAATGGAAGTCTGCCAGTTTTCTTAAGCCTAACATCGCATACAATCATATGTAACAACTATAAACAAACAATCAACCCATAATTAACATCTAGGTTTCACTACATCTAAGCAAACACAAAAGAACTCTAGCCTAGCATGTTAAATTGAAGACAAGCGTAAGATATATTCAAACAACACATAGACATATTGATTGAATTGAAAGAGTACTTATCTAAAATTGAACATGAAAGTTTCAAAGGGTTCAAACCCTTGAAAAAGCTGTAAAAATCGGCCTAGGGTTTTTCCCTCAAAGTTGCACCCTAATGAATGAAATTTGGAAAACTATATATAGATTCTACAGGGTGACGGCGTCAGGAAGTAATTTGTGACGCCGTCAACTCGCAGTCTTAATAAAAATCGTATTCCCTAGATCTGATTTTGACGCCGTCATGTAGAAATTTCTTCTGGGTCGTCGCTAACAAATGGACCATGACGGCCTAGGTGACGCCGTCATCTCCTATGCTTGAAAACACTCTGGACCGTCATGTGTATCTTCCACTTCCACCTCTTTTGTAACTCTTGACGCCGTCACTTGGAGACTCTTGACGCCGTCAAGTACTGTTCCCAGCAAGGAAAATTGAGACTTTGCCATTTTCTTCACTTTTATGCTCCAAAAACGTCCAAAATGCTTCCTTTTCAAGATTTCTCTCCAAAAGTACCTAAAATGACAAAAGGAACGATTTAGGGCAATATTTGATCAAATAATCACGAATCCGGGCTTAAATGACCCCTTAAAAGTGGTTCACTTTTCGCCTCATCACCTCAACAAACGGTTTTCCGAACACTACTTGACTTAGGCAACCATCTATTACCGGACGAATATCCTCTATAATCACAAAGTCGGTAACATAAGTGAAGTTTCCTACAAAGACATGTAATCCTTTCACTCTTCCTACAAAGTTGCTTATCCAATTCGTGTTAGGCATCATCCTATATCCAAGTTGCTTCTTCATTACCCAATTATAATAAGCCCTAGTCATGATGTTTATAGGAGACCTAAGACCGATGTAAGCTTTCCTCACATGCATATGCCCAATGTTGCATGGTATGTTGATGTTAGAGGGATCTCATGTTTTGATGAGTGGTGAACCAAGGACGTAAGGTGTCTCGGGGTCATCAAATAGATCCTTATGATATTCCCGTTCTTCCTTGGTGGGTAACTTATCAAAGTATTCCTCTACGTTTTCTACTTCCTCTAACTTTTCTTCCTTAATATCCTCAACTTCCTTAATCTCATCCTTAGTCCCAGTTTCTATTCCAACTTCATCCTTGTCACTTTCTTCTATATTCTTATCTATTGGCTTAATGGTGACAATGTTGAAAAAGTGGACGTGTTTGGATGATGAGGGGTCCTTAATTTGGATTCCGCTACTAGTGTCCCTAGTGTCCTTCCTAGGTGTAGTTAGCACTTGGTTATTGAGGGCTTTCAACAAGTTGTCAATCTTATTGGTCATCTCCGTTTGTTGTTGATTGAATTCGGTTTCAAACTTAGATATGCGAGCTTCTTGAGATGCCATAAACTTGTACATCAATCCTTCAAGATTATTGGTACTACCATAGTTATTGGAAGGATTGTTGTTGAAAGTATGGTTAGAGGATGGACCGTTTGGTTGGTAACGATTAAGTGGATTGGAAGAATTGTTTTGGGGCATGTTTTGGTTTTGTTTCCACCTAAGGTTCGGGTGATTTTTCCAAGAAGGGTTGTAGGAATCACCATAAGGGTTTGGCTCGGGTTTGAAAGTGTACCACTTGTCTCCCGCTTCGTCGGTACGCGAGGATGCATAATCCGCAAAAGCTTGTCCGGGGAGTTCCACGCAATCACGAGTGTCATGGGGACCACTACATAATTCGTGTGAAGAAGTGATTTTGTTCACTTGGCTTGAAGGCTTAGGAGCTTCGCAAGATTTCATGAGAAACTTGACTTGGTCCTCAAGTTCCATGATCCTACGGTCGGGAGTGCTAGAATTGTTCGAAGGCAAATATATTGCCTTGACCGTTTTGTTCAAATCACGGGGATCATTCCAACTTTCGTTGTCGTAGAGAGCAAGATCTTCTATGAGTTCCCATGATTCTTCCGCACTTAGATCACGTAGCTTGCCACCGGCCGATTGGTCAATGGTTCGCCTTGTGGAGAGATCAATATGGTCATAGATGATTTGGACTTGGAGCCAAAGATCTATGCCATGATGAGGGACTTTTTGGAGTAAGTCCTTGAAACGAGTCCATGCTTCATATAGAGTTTCACCTTGACGTTGTTGGAACATTATGATGTCATTTCTAAGCCTGGTAGTTCTCCCTGGTGGGAAAAATTGAGCAAGGAAACGAGTAGTGAGATCGTCCGAAGAGGTGATGGATCCCGCGGGTAAACGTTCCAACCATTGACTAGCTTGATCACGTAGAGAGAATTGGAATAGACGTAATCGGGTCGACTCTCTAGTTACAACATCAAGGTCTATGGAATCTACGATTTTAAGGAAATCCTTGAGATGTTGATTAGGATCTTCGGAACGAAGTTCATGGAATGCACATCCGCTTTGCACCAACCGGATGGTGTCGGATCGCAAGGGGGACACATTGGCTCCTTGAGTGAGCTCAATGGTGTTTCGATAGCCTTGGTGGCCAGGACGGGAATACTCTCCTAACGTTCGGGGCCTATGAGGTTGGTTTGCTAATGGTGGGTTTTGTGGGTGGTTTTGTTGTGGTAGGTTGATGGGTTCAAAGATGTTACCACCTTCCATGATGTCGGATGGTAAAGGTTATGAACAAAGAAACGAAGAAATAAGATAGACTAAAGAAAATCTAAAAATAAAAATAAAAATCTTACTAGAAAGGAATCTAACAAGTAGACCTAATAAAAAGAAATCCTAACCTAGACAATAACTATTCCCCGGGCTGCGGCGCCAAAAACTTGATACGTGGGAATTGCGCCCTCGCAACAGGTTTTACCTCTTAAGGGATCTCGAGAAGCTTACAACCCCCACCAAGCAGTGTACCTGATCGTTGTAGTATAGTATAGTGACAAGTACCGGGGGATTGATCGTTCAACTCAGGAATAGTGTCGCTAGGATTAGAAAGCCTACTAAACTAGGTCTAGAGGTGAGGGATGATTCTTTTTGTATTTTTATATTTTATAGAAAGCAAGTAAAATCTCGGGTTTTGAAGGAGTGGGCAGAATTAGTTGCTAGCCAACTAACCCAATTAACTAAGATGCAATCAAAATAAAATAACAGAAATGAAAATTAAACTATTATACTAATGTGGTGGAAACAATAATGAGGAAAGTTGTGTTTACTTAGATTTTATTACTCCCTAGATATCTTTTACAGGTTGATTAGCTTGTTACAGTTGCATGGATAACGGTTCATATTCCTTAATACTAGTCGTAGGGCCGTGTACAATATTCCCTAACTCTATAAGATCCTACTTCACTCCTATGTCGAGCCGTTAGAAGATCCTAACATGGGATCATTAGAATTATCTTACGCATTAAATACAACCAAAAATCGTAGTACACCTCCGATCATGTTTCTTAAGACGTTCAAGCAAGTTACCAATGGAAGTCTGCCAGTTTTCTTAAGCCTAACATCGAATACAATCATCCGTAACAATTATAAACAAACAATCAACCCATAATTAACATCTAGGTTTCACTACATCTAAGCAAACACAATAAAGATCTAGCTTAGCATGTTAAAGAGAAGACAAGTGTAAGATATAATCACACAACACATAGACATATTGAATGATTTGAATGAATACTTATCTTCAATTGAACATGGAAGAATCAAGGGGTTGAAACCCTTGAAAAGCTGTTAAAATTCGTCTAGGGTTTATGCCCTAATATCCCACACAAAGTTCCACACTAATGAATGAAAATTGGAAAACTATATATAGATTTTACACCTTGACGGCGTCAAGTTATAGCTTGTGACGCCGTTAACTCGCTGCCATGATAAAATTCGTATTGCCTAGATCCATTTGTGACGCCGTCATGTAGGAAATCACTTTGGGCCGTCACTAGTATTTGGACCTTGACGGCCTTGGTGACGCCGTCAGGCCAATAAGCTTGAAAACTTTCTGGGCCGTCACGTTATAAGTTCCACATCCACCTCTTTTGTAACTCTTGATGCCGTCACTTGTAGAACCTTGACGCCATCAGGTACTGTTCCCAGCAAGGAAATTGAGACTTTGTCGTTTTCTTCACTTTTATGCTCCAAAAACGTCCAAAATGCTTCCTTTTCCAGATTTCTCCCCAAAAGTACCTAAAAAGGAACGATTTAGGGCAATAATTGATCAAATAATCTCGAATTCGGGCTTAAATGACCCCTTAAAAGTGGTACACTTTTTGCTTCATCAATGGGGTACTGACATGTAAGGTTCCTTCATCATGAGGCACATCATCGTCATCGTAGAGATTGGATGATGTTCCATGAGCAAAGGAACGTGAACCTACTGACGTTCTTGACCTAGTCCTTAGTTCTGGTCCTACCGACCTTCTAGATCCGTAATCAAACCTAGTCCTACGCTCTAGATTTTGGGTTAGAGGAAGCATGACAGGGTTAGCCAAAGGATATTTGACATTGTAAAGATGAGGATTTTGATGCATAACATAATGAAAAAGGCGGGTTAAAAGCATACTGTATGGCAAGATCATAGAGGATTTTCCATCAGGTACTGTTCCCAGCAAGGAAATTGAGACTTTGCCGTTTTCTTCACTTTTATGCTCCAAAAACGTCCAAAATGCTTCCTTTTCCAGATTTCTCCCCAAAAGTACCTAAAAAGGAACGATTTAGGGCAATAATTGATCAAATAATATTGAATTCGGGCTTAAACGACCCCTTAAAAGTGGTACACTTTTCGCTTCATCAATGGGGTACTGACATGTGAGGTTCCTTCATCATGAGGCACATCATCGTCATCGTTGAGATTGGATGATGTTCCATGAGTAAAGGAACGTGAACTGATTGGCTCCAAACGGTCAAACTAAACTGACCAGGGATGATCAACAAGGTCAAACTGCCTAGAGTCAATCTCCGTGAAAGTATAGGGTTTTCCCGGGTCGTTATGTCCCGACGAGGTGTGGATTGTATTCAAACGGTTTCGTGATCGGGTGTATTTGGATGAAAAGGGGTTTTGAGTTATTTGAACTAAGGAATATACGAAGAAATAGCTTAAACAAGCTATATGAATAAGACGGGAAACTAGGAAAAACCAGAAACGATTAAAACCTAAAAACGCGTACGTTACGTTTAAATAAAACGTAAACGTACGAAATAAAACGTGAAATCTGAGATCTGAAAACACCCAGGGGGTGAAAATGAACTTTTTACAAATTAAAAGATAAAAGAAAATTTTTAGAAAAAGAAAATAAAATTTTACACTAATTAATTATTTATTATTAATTAAATACTAATTATTACTTATTATTAATATTTAAACAACTTAAATATAATACAATATTATTTAAACACTAAAAAGGTAAAAATAAAATTTCTAAAAATTATAAAATAACTAAAAATAAGTTTTAAAAATAAAAATATGTATTTTTGTCTTTTTGTGGATTTTCTATTAATTAATTACTAATTAATTATTAATTACCTAATTAAACTATTTTAAATTAAGAAAAATACTAAATGAACAGTAAAAATTCTAATAAAATTTCTAAAATTATTTTATAACATATAAAAGCTATAAAAAATATGAAAACTAGGTTTTGCTTAATAAAAACTAATTATGCTATTTTAAACTAATTATTAATTAATAATTAATAAAACTAAGATTAATTCTAATAAATACTAAATAATAAGATAAAAATCTGAAAAAATTATTATAACTAATTTAATATATAAGGAATTTAATAAAAATATAAAAATGACAAGTATTTAATAAAAATTTAAAAATGAAAATTAAAATTAAATTACATTAAATAGAAACTATCACTTAAAATTACTTTGTTTTTTCTTGATTTTTATTTTAGAAAACTATTTTACAACTAAAAACAACAAACTTTTACAAAAACAACTTTTATGAAAATCAAAAATAAGCACTTGAGGAGCTTAAGTGGTCAACAGTTGACTTTTGTTGACCAACAAGCAAAATGAGCTAAAACTAGCTCAAGTGGGACCCACTCTAGGAAATTCTGGTTTAAACTAGTAAAAGGGACATGATTAAGCCAGAAAAAACACAATGGTACCTCAGAATAAGCAATAAGGCAATCAAAATAAGCACTTGGAAACTCTATCTTCTCAGAAAATGGGACAAGGCTTAGGTCCAAATCTAAGTGGGACCCAGGGGATTTCAGGTCAACCCATTGGTCAATTTCTCATGCCTACCAGGAGGGGGGTTGGGAGGAACAAGGTATTGGATGTGGGGCCTACTATGGAGGCCACAAAACCACCACAAAGTGGTGGTTGTGGTCTGCTATGCTGCTGCACAGAGCACTGGGCAGTGCCTGCAGCCTACTATGGGGCAAAGTGGGGCCCACATAAAAATTACTAAAAATGTAATGAAGCTAGGACTTGGGAGATGAGGTGGTAGACAACAAGTATGAACAATTTCAAGCTCTACATCCTACCCATAAATTCTAAACAAATCTTGGAGTTTTGGGAAAAAACTAAGGAGATGAACTTTGACTTTTAATAAAAACTTTGCTATTTTGACTAAAATGAAATTTAAGCTTAATCTATGGACTGAATATGATGATATAAGCTGAAATAAGTTCAAAACAAGTTACAACAACAACATATGCATTGATTTAGTGGACTTGTGGTTCAAAAATCCTCAACAGTTGACTGTGGGGAGAATTACAAGGGTAAATTGACTTTCTATGAGATAATGACCAATCTGATGGTCAATCCTGAGCTAGAATGGGCCTAAGGAAGACATTTGAACAATACACAATAACAATTATCTAATGCACAGTGGTGAAAACCACTGTGCCAAACACTCCTTAATGAAGATTGAATATTGATTTTCAAGTGATTTCACTAAGTTAATACATAAATCTGATTCACAAGGGTAAATCATAATGCAATGGACCTATTTAAGCTCAAAACTATAAACAACAACAACAACTCAGGGGTATACCACACTTAAGCAGTTTTGATGATTAAAATGAGAAAAATGCAATAGTGATTTCTAATGAACAAATACCATAACTGAAGGAATAAAATTGCTAAGATATACTAGAAAGCATAAAAAAAACACAGAGTTAAGCATGTATAAGCTTATGAACAGTAACTTGTAAATATGGATTAAAAATGACTCACAAAGGGACCAAGTCTGAGATTAAGGAACCAAGTATCCAAAACACACCTATTGTCTCCCTTGAGACCACTAAAACCATATGAACCAGTCATCCATCCTGCTTCCATTCTGAATCAACTCTTTCTCCATTTTTTTTATTTATGAACTAGATTTTCTGATTTTTGATTATTTTTACTTTTCTAATATAAACTGATGTATATTGATTAAAGACTTAAGACAACTTAAGGTGAAGCTTAAACAAGTTTAAACACACAGAAATCAACAAGTTTCAACACTTCCACAAGAATTTAAGATTTTTCATGGAAATTACTAAAAACTTAATTATATAAAAGAAACATGAACTTAATTGTTACAAAGATCACAAGACACTAGAAAATTAGATTACAAACTTGTTTGATGGAAAATTACAACTTTAAAAGCTAATTAAAACTACTTCGACATCTAATTTATTCTAACAACTACTAAATAACTAACTAACTCTTCTTTCTTCTTTCTTCTCGACTTATATAGGCCCTCAGGATTTTCTCTTTCTATCCCACCATCTTTTTGAACCATTGGATGAGGGGAATTAATCTGGGCCTTTAAAATTTGTTTTGGCGGGAAAAAGTTTTTGGCAGCTAATGGGATTGCTTTTGGAGTTCTTGTGTTATAATTGGTTTTGGAAGGTTGTGTTTGGAGGGGGGGACAAGGACTGGGAAGGTGAGCTGGAGGAGGGGGGTTGGAGTGTTGGGTGAGTTATCAGGCATGTGGGGGTGAAGGTGGAGGGTGAGGTGGAGCTGGGTTTGACCGAAGTCAAACAAGGGAGGGGGTATTATTTTGGACGGGGTGTAGTATTTTAGGATGGTGGGCTGGGGTTGTGCATGGGCCAAGGGTGAATGGGCTTTGGTGTTGGGTTTGTGTTTTGGTTTTAGTAATTAACAAGGGTCCGTTTAATATGTAACTAAAAATACCACAAGGACCTAATTTGTAATTAACTGAAAATGGTGGACTGGAATTGTAACTGTTCCACAATAGTCACAAGGGTAAAAATTGCCACATATCAATAACCAAAGGATCATAGAATTTAATTTTCCAAAATTTGATATCCGGGGACCTTTTCTGTCAACTTTCAAAACCTAGGGACCAAACATGTAATTTCTCCAAACATTTTACCCAAAGACTAAAAATGGCTTTTGTGAATTTCCCAAGGACCAAAAGTGATTTTTCTTTCAAAATTATCCCACCAGGGACTGAATCTGCCAATTATTGAAACTCCAGGGACCTTTATTGCCAATTTTGGATTTTGAGGGGTCAAACATGTAATTTTCTCAACTTATTACCCAAGGATCAATTTGATAATTTTTTTGACTTTTTTAAAACCTTGGGTTGACTTTTCTTTCGTTTTAAAACTTTAGGGACTAGTTTTGTCAATTTTTGAAACTTGAGGGACTGAAACTGCCAATTGTGCAAACTTTGTTCGTTTTTCATTTGTTTTTAAACGTTTTGCATCTAAAACATATAAAACACACTTTTGAGATAATTTCAGTATTTTGATGCATTACTGAGTGTTTTTGTATGTTTTGCAGTTCAGATTAGACCAAAAAGGATGAGTGTTTGAGCACTCATCATGAACCTACTGACGTTCTTGACCTAGTCCTTAGTTCTGGTCCTACCGACCTTCTAGATCCGTAATCAAACCTAGTCCTATGCTCTAGATTTTGGGTTAGAGGAAGCATGACAGGGTCAGCCAAAGGATATTCGACATTGTAAAGATGAGGATTTTGATGCATAACATAATGAAAAAGGCGGGTTAAAAGCATACCGTATGGCAAGATCATAGAGGATTTTCCATCAGGTACTGTTCCCAGCAAGGAAATTGAGACTTTGCTGTTTTCTTCACTTTTATGCTCCAAAAACGTCCAAAATGCTTCCTTTTCCATATTTCTCCCCAAAAGTACCTAAAAAGGAACGATTTAGGGCAATAATTGGTCAAATAATCTTTAATTCGGGCTTAAATGACCCCTTAAAAGTGGTACACTTTTCGCTTCATCAATGGGGTACTGACATGTGAGGTTCCTTCGTCATGAGGCACATCATCGTCATCGTTGAGATTGGATGATGTCCCATGAGCAAAGGAACGTGAACCTACTGACGTTCTTGACCTAGTCCTTAGTTCTGGTCCTACCGACCTTCTAGATCCGTAATCAAACCTAGTCCTACGCTCTAGATTTTGGGTTAGAGGAAGCATGACAGGGTCAGCCAAAGGATATTCGACATTGTAAAGATGAGGATTTTGATGCATAACATAATGAAAAAGGCGGGTTAAAAGCATACCGTATGGCAAGATCATAGAGAATTTTCCATGGGAAAATTCCATTTTCTTGACCATATAATATGCAAGATTATAGTCAACGGAAAGGGCAGCACAATAGACCATGTAACTAAGACACGCAGGGACGTGATCACGGTTTCCTCCAAGACAAAAAACATTCTCGCGAATAATTTCAGCCATGGGTTTTAGGCAATCAACAATTTCCTTCGTCAGGATTTGATTTTCACTGACGTGAATAATAGTCCCATGATACATCCGATATTCGGTTTGTTGCCTATCGGTTTGAACAATGGATCAAATCTCTTCTAGAGATAGAGGAATACTGGCGTATTTTCCGTAAGAAGGAGAGCTCCTAGCAAGAGCATCAAGGCTCCATTCATGTGTGAATGTGCATTGCCCTTCAGTGGGAACGCCAAGGATTTGACCGAATACATGAAGTGGATATGAAATCATTTAATTATGAATGGTGAAGTTAACAAAAATTTCTCAATCATAATTAGTTGTAAGATTAAAAAGACTATAGAACTCAAGGACAAATTTTGGGACAATTTTCTCATCGATTTTAAAAATACAGTCAAACTTAATCATTTCAAACATGGAATTAACGTAGTTCAAGTCAATATAGTCTGCAAAGACACGACGACCCTTATGGAAATATCTAGACTCTACATTTTCAAATGCTTGCTTAATAGGAGATGGATAGTAAGTAGAAAGAGTAGGAATGTAATCATGTGTTCCTTGGTGGTCAAGACCGATAGGTTTAGGCATATTTCACCTATTAGCAATGAATAGATAATTAGCAAAATATAATATTTGTTTGGTTTTTGACAATTTTAAGAATAAACATTAATTTGTTTAGATTTCACTTTTGACTTGATTTACCAAAATATGTATTAACAATGTGTGATTAAGAAGTTGTTTTCAAACTTATCCTATTACATGGTGATTATCATGTATTAATGAAATTATACTATGTTTTCATTAACAAGTGTATAGATAGTTGGGATTATATAATGACTAAACAAACAAGGTTGATAATCCCCTAAGTGTGTATATCATGATATCTAATTATGAAAAGATTGGATGAAGATGACTTACAATTAGTGTACATGGGTGATTAGTAATCCTGAGTTTTGAAAAGAAAACTTGAACTTTTATGGTAATCTTTGAAGAATTATTTGTTGCCTTTTAGAGATAAGGGTAGGGGTGAAGTTTGTTTGGCTTTGATCAAAAGAAGGGTTTGGTTTTTGACATAAAAACCCAGACGGTCCCTTATCGATTAGGGACCGCCAGAGGGACCGCTAGACAGTCAGGGACCGTCGGCAGAAGGGGGTTCAGTAGGCTGGTTTTGGTAGCTTTTAATGTTTTAATCTTTGTGAAAAGTTTTTGGTTCTAACTAGTTTTAAAACATGATACTTTGTATTTTAAGATACCAAATAGACTCAAAACGCACGAGTATCCTAAGGAATGAATATGAGATTGAATCGAGACAGAAGATAAGAGAATGACTCGATACGCTTGAATAAAGAGTGGATTTTGAGTCGAAACAGAAGAAGTGGAAGAGTAGCAATTGAGATGAAGATCAAGGACAAGACTTGCATCGAGGTGGCTAGAAATCAATCATGTTACAAATAATAAAATTCATAGACGAGAACTAGACAGGAGATAGAGAGTGAAGTGAATGTGCATCGTCTATAGTGATTGATTGACGTTAAATTCATTATAAACAATGGTTGTGGTAAGGCCATTGTTTTTCCAAATAGATTGCTTGAATCCAAAGAAGGATAAGCATTTATACAAAGCATCTAAACAACGTAAAGCATCTAGCACATAATGGGATACAAAGGTTATCTAACATGCAAGCAAGTAACTCCTAATCACATAGTTTCATGAATCATATAGCAAGCAATCAAGTAGAAAGCATAATAGTCAAGATTAGTAAGAAGACTTACCTTGACCTTTAGCTATCCTTATTTGCACATAACCAAAAATTATGTTGTTGGTGATGCTAGACTTAGATGATACTCACTTGGCGATTAGGCTTAATGTTTAGTAATGCAATCGGCTTGGTGAGATGACCATTAGGTTGTCTACATGCTTAAGGCCCGTAATGTCTTTGTTGAGGCAACATGATCAAGATCTCTTTATGTTTTAATGATGACAAACAAACCATCGAAACACATAAAATAACAAACGTTAGCTCAAAATCGCCGGAGCCAATGTCTGCTCCTGGCGCGCTGCCCGCGCGTCAATCCGAGGGTGACGTGCCAGGAGTCTGTATGGTTCCGAGCGAATTTTGAAAGTCGGCTTTCCCCTTACCTGACAAATGTGGATCTTTCAATACAGGTATGACTAAGTTATGTGCTTAATTGAGAACACTCGAAACGAGTTTTGAGACTTGAGAGATCCTACTTTTAAAACACCCATTTACGAGAAAACGCCAATTCATGTTTTCTAACTATTGACTCTAGCCAAGGCTTTTCTAAACCTAGGGAGCTTATATATTTCACGTGACATTATGTTGAAGCATCCATATGCTCATATCCCGTGCTTACGTCCTCTCTAATTACGTAACGGGTTTACTCCCTTATTGGTCAAACTAAGTCAAAGGTCACTTTGCGTAAACGCATCCTTTCCCACTTGGGTTATGCTTTACATCAAGGCAAAGCACTTAACTTGTTTGAACCAAGGTATTAGTTGAGAACGTCGAGTCGTGGAAAGTCACGAGATATGAAACTATGGACTCTCGACGTTGTGTTACTTGAACTTATAAGTAACCTATGATTTTCTCAACTTATAATCTTAATTGTCTAAACCTTTTCTTCTTAATGACAATTAGATTATGTCTTAATCTTCTCTAAATCCCATTTATACAAAAGACAAAACCAATCATATCCAATCATATACAAATCAAATATTCTCTTACACAATCTCTTACACCCTTACATATTCCCTTACACACTACATCTAAACCATCCATTCCCTTACAACACATCTCATCCCTTCATTCCTAACACATGGGGAATTATTTGAAACCCTAATAAGGCTCCTCCCATCCTAGCCATTGAATTCAAATCAAACACATCTCAACCATCCATCCAATCCCTCTTCCCTATACCACCACATGTGTTTGATCCTAGCCATTGAATTCAAACCAAAACCATCTCAACCCTCCATTTCTCCTTTCCCCCAAAGCAAAGCATATTCTTTGGAATATCCTTCTCAACCCTAACCTAGGCATGTTTGATCCTAGCCACTCATTTCAAATGAATTCATCTCATCCATCCACATTCACCACATGCCAAATTGTTTGAAAACCAAGGGAGGCTCCCTTTGATCCTATCCATCCAATTCAAACCATTTTATCTCAACCCTTCATCACATTCTTCCCCCCCCCCCCCCAAGCATTGGAATATTTCTTGGCATATTCTTTCTCTCTTTTCTATGCCATGTGAGGAGATACACTTATACCCCTTCCAAATTACCCTATCTACACTTTAAACCCTTAGTAATTTGGTTTGTCTTTAAACACTTCACAAAACATTTTCCAAATTGGCTATTTGAGTTGGCAAACCTTAGAATGATTAATGTTAAGGTTTAGTGTGAAGTACAATTGGGGGTTTAGCAAGGATTGGTATTTATAAGATCCAAACACCCAACACTTGGGAAAGTATACAGAATCTTGGCGCGCTACCCGTGCGCTGACGCGCGGGTGACGCACCGGCCTCGGTAAAAATTCCCAAGTTTGGGTTCTTGGCCTATAAATAACACCCTTGCCTATTGTATTCCTCACCCCTTGCCATTATTCTTTCTCTCTAGATTCTTTCTCTCTAAACACTCTCAAATCTCTCAATCTCTCTATCTCTAATCTTGTGTTCTTGATTTTCACACTAACATCTTTGGAAGAACACATATCTTTGCAAGGGAAGAATCACAAGAACCTAATCCACTCTTGTGATTGTGTCGAGGGTCTTCTTTCTTATACCCTTTCTATTACAATCGAGTCTCTAGGCTAGGTTAGGACTTGATTGAACAAACATTCATTCATTCATTCAATTGTTTGTAAGGGAAGTCTTGTGTCTTGGTGACCAAGCCTAGATCATTGGGGATCTAGTTGGGGTTTGATACTTCTGGGTGGAAGTCTTGGTAGTGATCTTTGTGATCCTTAGGTAAAGTCGAATCGTGAGATTCTTTGGGTGGTTTCCGAGGGCGGAATACCGTTGGTGAGTGACTCCTTTTTTGTGAGCATCGATATTGGTGAATATCGGTGGAGTGAATTGTAACGGTTTGTAGTCCACCGAAAGGATTATACTAGTGAATAGTATCGGAGTCGCAGATTCGCAACTGGACGTACGGATGGTATAAACCCCCCATCCCAAACCGGTATATATCGTTGTGTTCTTTACTTGCTTTATATACTTTGGTTGTGATAGTGGTTGTTGGATTATTTTACAACCACTTGGTGTTCTCTTTGGCTTAAAGTTTTTAAACATCTAAAAAGCCTAAGAAACCGTATTCATCCCCCCCCCCCCTCTACGGTTCTACAGTCTTCTTAGCTAGCAATCCACATAACACACAAAACCGCACATTGTCTCCTTGATAGTCATTACATCAAGGCAAGTAGAATGATACACCAACTAGCTTGCTTAAGAAATTCTTGTCGTCAACATTACCTACAATAAAGACATTCAAACTAGTAGTATATGATTCCACTAAAACTAAATGTTTTTCAAATATCACATTTTCATCATCTTTGGCTAGAACATTTCCTTGATGAATGTTTAAACTATTTTACCAAATGCCATTTGCCATTTGACATAAAATTATTTTATCAAACTAAATTTTTGGCAAAGATTCATAAATCAACATTTTTGCTTCAAATATTTCATGCAAGTTATTTATGAAAAACTTATTAGTAAGACTTTCTATTATTGATTATAAATCATCAATAGAAATGACATGCCAAAGATCATGACTAATTGATTTCACAGAATTTTTAAATTCATTTTTCTAAATGACAAAATTTTCATTTTCTAAAAATAGTGGCTCATTCAAGTAGCACCCTTCTAGATATCATTTTGATTCCATAGATCGATTCAAGTTTTAAAGTACAGTATACTTTAAAGATCTTGATAAACGAAGCTCTGATACCAATTGTAGAAACTAGAAGGGGGCTTGAATAGTTTCATCGCTCATGTTATGCTTTACAAAACGTTTCACCGTTTTTAGGTCCGGTTATTTTTCTTTTGCAAACTTATTGAATTTTACTTGTTATGTGATATCTAATTAGCAACTAGGAATGTAAACAAACAAGTAAAGTAAAGAGTAAGGAAAGAACACAGCCAAAGAGACGCGGCGATTTATAGTGGTTCGGCACGAAGCTCACTCTCCGTCCTACTCCACTCCCCGAGTACCACACTCGAGAGTTATCAATCACTATATCAACACACTCCTTCAGGCGGAGCAATCCATACACATGTGATTCGCGTGGAAAACAATCTTATTATAATATAGTAGTAGTATCAAAGTGATCCGCAAGAAATACGGATCACCCGAGTCGTTTCCAAGTGAAGGTGTGAATGGAATCAAGAATATCGATTCGTGTAAATCGTGTAGTGAGAAGTGATGAAAAAGCAAATAGTGATCAATAATTCAAATATCAACTAACAACTATGAAATATGCAAAGAGTACAAGCTAGTAATGCACCAAAGTCTAAAACGTAAAAATGGAAATGCAAACGCGATTATTTAAACGTAACGTACGAAATAAAACGCGACTTTTAAGCTATACTAATCCTACAGACTTGGAAATAATTTTAAAAAGTTAAAAATGATAAAAGAAAATTTTGAGAACAAGAAAAATATTTTTTTGACTTTTTAATAATTTTTTATGAATTAAAAACTAATTAAACTATTTAATAATTAAAAGAAAATGTAAATAAAGTGAGAAAAATGCAAATTTAATTTCTAAAATTCTAAATTAACTGAAAACTATTTTCTTAAATATTTTTGGATTTTTCTTGGCTTTTTCAGATTTTTTTGGATTTTCTAGTAATTAAAAAGTATTAAATAATGATTAAAAATTAAAATTAAATAAGAAAAATAGCAAATCAACTCAGAAAAATATGAAAATTTCAGGGAAAATCTAAAATAATATTTTGAAACTAGGAAAAATATAAAAAGTGAAAAATAAGCACTGGAAGTGCTCAATGGCTTAAATTCTGCTTATATAAGTGCTTATTTATAAGCACAGTTGACCAAATCTTTTCCAAATGTTATTTTTGACTCAAATAAGCTTATAGAAACAGAACTCAGACCAATGGATGCACATAAACTCAGATAAGCATACAAGACAGCCAAATGAGCAATAAGATTAAGCAATAAGCTAGGCAGATAAGCAAAAGGCCAAAATTCAGTAGAAACAGATACTACAAGCTCTATAGAGCACAAATGAACCAACAAACTCAACTTGTGATCTATAATAAGCAATAGCAACCCTTATCTAAAAACAGATTTTACTAAATCCTACCAACTAGATGAGCTAAATAAGCAGTTGAGATAAGCTCAGAAGTAAAAGCTAATGGGGGCAATTTTATTACTACCACTATGAGAACTCAAAACAAGCAAGAAAACAAATCCTAGATGCAATATACTAACCTAATATTTCCCAAGAAGTGGGGTAAGGACTGATGGTGCAGGGCACCTTTGGTCTCAATAAGCCAACTTCAACAGCTTTTTCAATTAAGCAAACAGGTTCCAAAATGTAATTTTCTTTTTGAAATTTAAAGTTTAGGTACTGAGCTTTCCAAAACAACCAACCACATGTATTTCCAATGAGAATTAAAGGCTACACAAGCTCACAAATAATTGACCAAAATCTGAGTGTGAAACAATTTAACTTTTTATTAAACAGGTATGATTGACTTTTATGAATTTTGATTATAATATAATGATTCACTTTTCTTTCTTGACTTTTTCTCATAACATCAATGGAAGCTTATCGGGTAGCTCCAAAACCACATAGATAATCAACTTTTGACTTTTGATTTTTTCACTTTTTTTGCTCTTATTTTTTATGTTCCTTGATATGTACCCAACTTCTAAAGCAAAAATTCTCTTAAGAAATCAAATAACTAAATATTATTCAAACCTAAATACCACTAATTAACCTAGAACATCTATTATATATTGGTGATGTATCTGATGGGAGTAAAAAGCCACGAGTACCTCTTATGAGCTCTAAAGAGAACCACTACTCCACGTTTAGCATTAAACTTGTAAATAAACTCTATCATTTCTCGTTCTCTGCAAATTTAAGACCTCAAATAATGAGATTAGCAGATGCTTAGCCAATAATAAGCCACGCATATATAAAGTCAAATACGGGAACTTGCAAACTCTTGGAAAGAATTCGCGTTTTGTAGCTCCTAGTGTAAGTGACTAGAAAGAGCTTTTCAAGCCATGCATGTAAAAAATCAAGTACGGGAGCCAACAAAAGAGTAGCTCCTTGTGTACAAGGCTAGCACAAACTTTTATGATTATCATTGGTTAAGGGAACAAGCTAGGGCTCAACACGCCCGGTCAAGTCAAAATATTTATTCCTACTCTCGCCAGCAAGAAAGTCAACAAGGTGTCAAATCACTTATTCAAACTTTTATTATATTTTTGCACAACTTTTCCGACTTTTTCTCATTTTTTGAGCTTTTTCATGACTTTTTCATTCACTTTTCTTCAATTTTTTTTTGAAATTCTTCAATTTTTTCAATTTTTCATTTTTTGTGGAAAAAACGGAGTTGCAAGAGTACACGACATGGTGAAAAATGCAAGGTCAAATCGAATCGAAGATTCACCCTCCCCCAGACTAGAATTGAACATTTTCCTCAATGTTTTAATGGGTAAAGGTAATCCTAACATAAATCTAGGCCGTTTATTAATTATGCCAAAGAAACCGTTAGTCGATAAGATTTACGGATATTGGATTTCCAAAAGCATCGATGAATGAGACTCGAGTGGAGAGAGAGACAAAACCACGAGCACGAGAGTCATCATAAATCGGGGACAATCCTGGACAATCATACACAAACAACCACGAAACACAAGATTGGAAGAGGTACCCCCTCCTCACGTTATTTATTAGAAATAAGAAAATTAAGAAGATGAAATTGGATAAGCATGGGTTGCCTCCCACGAAGCGCTTTGTTTTTGATGCCCGAGTCACGTAGCTTGACTCGATCCCCGAATTCATTCGTCCTTGGGGAAAGTTTGGAGATCCGGGACTACCGTGGTTGGTACGTCCCCTCCGAAATAGTGTTTCAAACGGTGACCATTCACCTTAAAGTTGGGACCATCGGGTTGAGCCAACTCAATGGTACCATAAGGGAATACTTGTGTTATGGTGAATGGTCCAGACCAACGGGTTTTAAGCTTACCCGAGAAAATCTTCGAACGAGAGTTAAAAAGAAGCACTTGATCACCAACGTTGAACACGCGGTCTTTGATCTTGGCATCATGAAGTCTTTTTGTTTTCTCTTTATAAATTAAAGAATTCTCGTAAGCTTGATCACGAAGTTCGACTAATTCGTTCAATTGAACTTTTCGGTGATCGCCCGCGGTTTTCAAGTCAAAATTTGCATGTTTTAAGGCCCAGTAGGCCTTGTGCTCAAGTTCGATGGGCAAATCACAAGCTTTCCCATAAACCAGCTTATATGGAGTGCACCCAATGGGTGTTTTGTAAGCGGTCCGGAAAGCCCATAAAGCATCGTCCAGCTTATCGGCCCATGAGGCACGGTTTTCTCCTACGGTCCTTTCTAATATCCTTTTTAAACCACGATTGGACACCTCCACTTGACCACTCGTTTGTGGATGATAAGCCATGGAAAGACGATGTGTGGCACCATATTTAAGCATAACTTTAGCGAATTGGTCATTGCAAAAATGGGTCCCACGATCACTTATGATGGCTCGAGGAGCACAAAATCGGGCAAAGAGACTTTTTAAGAATTTCACAACTAGTCGGGCGTCATTGGTGGGGAGCGCCTTCGCTTCAACCCATTTGGACAAATAATCGACGGCCACAAGAATATACTTATTTCCTCTTGATGACGGGAATGGACCCATGAAATCGATGCCCCAAACGTCAAAAATTTCACAAACTTGAATAGCATTTTGTGGCATTTCATCTTTTTGAGAAATTTTCCCTTGACGTTGGCAAGAATCGCATGATTTCACCAATTCATGGGCATCCCGATAAATCGTCGGCCAATAGAAGCCGGAATCGAACACTTTCTTTGCGGTGAAGTTGGCACCATGATGTCCCCCCGTGGGTCCACTATGGCATGCCATAAGTATTTCAACGGCTTTCGTACCGTGAACACACCGCCGGATTACTTGATCCGAACAGACTTTGAACAAATAGGGGTCGTCCCAAAAATAATGTTGGACATCTTTAAAGAATTTCTTCTTTTGTTGAGACGACAACCCTTTCCTTATAAAATTCCCCGCATGGTAATTCGCAAAATCGGCGAACCATGGGGTACTTTGGTCAATATTAGACACACTCCCAAGTGTCTCGAGAGGAAATGCATCGTTGATTTCCTTGTTCTCGAGAGCACTTTGATGGGGGTTCTCAAGTCGTGAAAGGTGATCAGCAGCAAGGTTCTCAGCTCCTTTTTTGTCTCGTATTTCGACATTAAATTCTTGGAGTAAGAGAACCCACCGCATTAAACGTGGCTTAGCATCTTGCTTTGCCATTAAGTACTTTAAGGCCGAATGATCCGTATACACTATGCACTTTTTAAGGAGCAAATAAGACCTAAATTTTTCGAAAGCATAGACAACCGCTAACATTTCTTTTTCGGTAGTTGTATAATGATGTTGGGCCTCGGTCATAGTCTTACTTGCATAGTGTATCGGTTGAAAGTATTTATTCTTACGTTGCCCCAGAACTGCACCAATGGCATAATCACTTGCATCACACATTAGCTCAAATGGTAAGCTCCACTCGGGGGCAACTAAGATTGGTGCCTCCGTTAACTTCTTCTTTAAAACATTAAATGCATCGACGCATTCATTTGTGAAGTTAAACGGATCATCCTTTTCTAAAAGGTGGGTCAGAGGCCGGGCTATTTTGGAGAAGTCTTGTATAAAACATCGGTAAAAGCCAGCATGACCAAGGAAACTTCGGATTCCGCCCTTCTTTGGAACACAATGAATCGGGCTAACCCATGAACTATCCGAGATCGGATAAATCATTCCAGCGTCAAGGAGTTTAATAACTTCCTTTTTGATCACTTCGTGGATTAGTGGGTTAACCCGTCGTTGTTGTTGGACGGAAGCTTTGTGATTATCGTCAAGCAAAATCTTATGAGTACAAAATCGAGGGTCGATTCCTTTAATGTCGGATATTTTCCAAGCAATAGCACTTTTATGCTTCCGAAGCACATCTAAGAGTCGTGTCTTCTCCTCATCTTTAAGGCCTTTTGATATTATAACCGGTAATTTATCATTTTTTTTCCAAGTATGCGTATTCGAGATGAGGAGGCAAATCCTTGAGCTCGAGCTCCGGAGGATTCTCAATAGACGGCTTTACTTCTTTTACGTCTGCCATTTTTAAGTCCATCGGAGGGGGAGAAACAATCGGGTTTTCATTTAACAATTTTTCAATCAATAAAATGTCCCCCTCCGGATCAAAATTATTATTATCAATTTTCGGTGAAAATGATTTATTTGAAAGACAAGCATTAATTTCTTCCCAAACGAGATCACTTCCCTCAAACGGAGTGAGGGAAGGGGAAGAATCAGAGACGATTGGTTCAAAAGAAGGAGTGGGATTGCCACTCGAAGCATTTTCGATAAAACCAAGAAGTTCTTGAGAATACTCCTCCGTAGCTTCGTCAATAACATCGATTCGGTTGACGGAAGCAACATCGTAGTCGGAGGAGTATCTCGCGGTTTGATCAAGGTTAAAAGTGACGGCTTCATTTTCAACTCGTAAGGTAATCTCCTCGTCGTAAACATCAATTAAGGCACGACCGGTCCGTAGGAATCCTCTCCCGAGAATGAGAGGAACCCGTGGGTCGGCATCGAAGTCAACAACCACAAAATCCGCAGGGAAATGGAATTTCCCAACATTGACAAAAATATCCTCGGCTATGCCAATTGGACGAGACGTAGATCGGTCGGCAAGCTCGAGGGTCATAAGCGTCGGTGTCAAGTTAGGGAGAGACAACTTTCTCCAAATCGACAATGGCATTAGGTTAATGCTAACACCAAGATCGACCAAGGCGAAGCATTGAACCATACCCGGAAAATTGCACGGTATAAGAAACTTGCCAGGGTCTTCAAGCTTTTCGGGTAGCTTTTTAAGAAGAACCGCTGAGCAATTCTCATTCATTTGGGTTCTTGACATTTCAAAAAGCTTTTCCTTATTATTTAAAAGACCTTTTAGCATCGAAGCAAATTTGGGCATCAAAAGTATAGCATCCGCGAGACTTATATCAAAGTGCAATTCTTGAAAAATCTGATAAAATTTTTCCATTTGGTTTTTATCTTTCTCGCGGTGCTTTTGTTCGTTTAAACGTGACAAATAAGGCAACTTTGTTTTAACGGGAATATCTTTTTCATAAACAACTTTTTCCTTTCCCTTGGACGTCGGGACCACCGGAGGTTGGATGTCTTTGGTCCTTCCATTATTAATAGGAATTTCCATATCCGTTGTCGCCTCGGGTTCACGGGAGACTACCTTGGGAGGTAGAGAAGAAGAGGTAGTCGGAGCCGTTGGTCCATCATAAGAAACACCACTCCTTGTCGTGATCGCTTTAGCATCGCCCCTCGGGTTAGCGATCGTGTTGCTAGGCAAAGTTCCAGAGCCCGAGGGTCGATCATTTAAACGCTTGTTAAGATCATTGATTTGAGTAGCTAATAACCTTGTTGTTTCTTCTTGTTTTGTCATAAAAGCTTGTTGGTTTTGAAGCAATTGCTTAATCAAATCTTCCGTGGGTGACGGATTTGGAATAAAAGCTTGATTTTGATTATTGAAATTTTGCCCACGGTTTTGAAAATTGCCATGATTCAGATTTGTATTGTTAAAATTCCTTTGATTATTCTGAAAATTCCCATTATTTTGAAAATTGTTCCCTTGAGGCGGGGCTTGGTTTTGATTTCCCTGAAAATTCCGATTGTGGTTAACACCTTGGTTTTGAAAACCTTGATTTTGCCGGTTTTGATTTTGATTAACTTGATGTGTACGGTTTTGCACATTGTTTTTATGACTCTGATTTTGAAAACCGGGTGGTCCAAGATAATGGCTTGAACGGTAGCTGAGGAGATTTCGATCTCCTTGAAGAGGTGGGTAACCGTCGCCACCCATATTTGCAGCATACACGTTCTCTTGAGCATAAGCTCCGGTTGACGGACACTCGTTATACGGATGTGGACCACCACAAGTAACACAACCTTGATTCACAACATTGACTTGATGACTTGGTTTTTCAATGGACATTGCATCAACTTTCTTAGTTAAAGCCACAATCATATTTACCAATTCATCATTATTTTTACCATTATTAGACACTTGTGGTTTATTTCTTGACATTCTAACATGAGCTTTATTCTCAATTATCATGAAAGCATCATTCGTATTTCTAGCCAACAAATTCCCACCCGCAGCAGAGTTGAGTGAGTCTTGGTCAACATGACTTAACCCATTATAGAAAGTGTCAATCTGCTGAAGGGGTGTGAACCCATGGTTCGGACATTTTTCCATCAAATCTTTGAATCGGTCCCAAGCTTCACTAAACGACTCATCAAAAGCTTGTTGGAACCGAAAGATTTGGGAACGTAGATTAGAAGTTTTAGAAGGAGGATAGAAATAATTCACAAACTTGGAAGCAAGATCATTCCAAGTGTGAATCGAATTGGGCGGTTCCTTTTCCAGCCAAGTCCGGGCTGCTCCTTTTAAGGAGAAAGGAAATAATTTCAATTTCACCACATCGTGAGGAACTTGATTCATTCTAATAGTCTCAGCGATGTCAGTGAAATTCCTGATGTGAGCATAGGGGTCTTTGTTATCAAACCCGTGAAAGGATATACCCGTGATTAAATTGAGTAATCCGTGATTGATTTCAAAGTTGGCATTGATGTCCGGAATCACAATAGCTCTCCTCACACCGTTAAATGGTGATTGGAGTTGTTCTTCCATCGGACGCGGATCAAATGCCGGTTGTTGTCCCATCGGCGGGATAACATTGTGCTGCGGACCACCCATCGGCGGGGGCCCGTTGTGTTGTTCGTTATGGTTCATCTCCTCGTCGTCAAGGAAGTGAACCCGACTCGTATGTCGTAAAACCCGCTCGGGGTTTGAGAGCGAAGAAGTAAGATTCTCAGAAGTAGAACGGGTGTGCATACACCAAAAACAAAATTAAACAGAAAAAGAAAATAGAAAAGAAAATCTTTTTGTTTTTATTTATTTTTCAATTTTTTTTTTCTCAAAAACTTTTTTTTTTCTTTTCCTAAAACGTAACGTTAATCGAAAACCGTTTCTTTCAAAACCACGCGCGACGGGACGGGAGAGAAGAATAGATCTCTCTTCAGCTAGCAATTTAATGTCTTAGCTATCCGTATTTCCCGCTTATTCGGTTGTAGTAATTGAAATAGTCCAATAAACAACTAAATTACGTTTTCGTTATATTGTGAGACTTATTTGGTTTACCACGCCCTTTCTTTCGATCGAGTCGAGGCTGTAACTTTTATTATTTTTTTGGTATTTTGTAAACACTTTAGGAAAAGTGTTTTGAATTTTTTAATTTTTATATAAATATATATACAAAATAGAGGAAGTCTTAACAAAATACGATTTTTCAAAACAATATTCAAATATTCACTTCAAGCCTTCCCCGGCAGCGGCGCCAAAAATTGATTCGCGTGGAAAACAATCTTATTATAATATAGTAGTAGTATCGAAGTGATCCGCAAGAAATACGGATCACCCGAGTCGTTTCCAAGTGAAGGTGTGAATGGAATCAAGAATATCGATTCGTGTAAATCGTGTAGTGAGAAGTCGTGAAAAAGAAAATAGTGATCAAATAATTCAAATATCAACTAACAACTATGAAATATGCAAAGAGTATAAGCTAGTAATGCACCAAAGTCTAAAACGTAAAAATGGAAATGCAAACGCGATTATTTAAACGTAACGTACGAAATAAAACGCGACTTTTAAGCTATACTAATCCTACAGACATGGAAATAATTTTAAAAAGTTAAAAATGATAAAAGAAAATTTTGAGAAAAAGAAAAATATTTTTTTGACTTTTTAATATTTTTTTATGAATTAAAAACTAATTAAACTATTTAATAATTAAAAGAAAATGTAAATAAAGTGAGAAAAATGCAAATTTAATTTCTAAAATTCTAAATTAACTGAAAAATATTTTCTTAAATATTTTTGGATTTTTCTTGGCTTTTTCAGATTTTTTTGGATTTTCTAGTAATTAAAAAGTATTAAATAATGATTAAAAATGAAAATGAAATAAGAAAAATAGCAAATCAACTCAGAAAAATATGAAAATTTCAGGGAAAATCTAAAATAATATTTTGAAACTAGGAAAAATATAAAAAGTGAAAAATAAGCACTGGAAGTGCTCAATGGCTTAAATTCTGCTTATATAAGTGCTTATTTATAAGCACAGTTGACCAAAAGTTGACCAAATCTTTTCCAAATGTTATTTTTGACTCAAATAAGCTTATAGAAACAGAACTCAGACCAATGGATACACAGAAACTCATATAAGCATACAAGACAGCCAAATGAGCAATAAGATTAAGCAATAAGCTAGGCAGATAAGCAAAAGGCCAAAATTCAGTAGAAACAGATACTACAAGCTCTATAGAGCACAAATGAACCAACAAACTCAACTTGTGAACTATAATAAGCAATAGCAGCCCTTATCTAAAAACAAATTTTACTAAATCCTACCAACTAGATGAGCTAAATAAGCAGTTGAGATAAGCTCAGAAGTAAAAGCTAATGGGGGCAATTTTATTACTACCACTATGAGAACTCAAAACAAGCAAGAAAACAAATCCTATATGCAATATACTAACCTAAAATTTCCCAAGAAGTGGGGTAAGGACTGATGGTGCATGGCACCTTTGGTCTCAATAAGCCAACTTCAACAGCTTTTTCAATTAAGCAAACAGGTTCCAAAATGTAATTTTCTTTTTGAAATTTAAAGTTTAGGTACTGAGCTTTCCAAAACAACCAACCACATGTATTTCCAATGAGAATTAAAGGCTACACAAGCTCACAAATAATTGACCAAAATCTGAGTGTGAAACAATTTAACTTTTTATTAAACAGGTATGATTGACTTTTATGAATTTTGATTATAATATAATGATTCCTGAGATGATAATAAGCTAATTTGTGATGGAAATAAGCTACTACTAACACTACTACAACTATCTATAAGCTTATGCAATTTAAAATCTGAACCTATCAACTGTATGAAAAATTTAAAAATGATTTTGACTTTTTAGCTATGTGACTACTAGTTTTATGCTTTACATATCTTTAATATACCCTAAGTGTAATATCTAAACTACTTAATACCTCTGAAACTAGTGCTATATCAACAAACCTTACTAAACCAAACACCCCTTTAAGGGCCTGTCACAACTGAATTACACCACAGATCTGTCAAAAACAATTCCAAACCATCACTTATGAACTCACTATGATCCACCAACATGAACTAACTCAGAAACACAGATTTATAATGCACTAATACTCAAGAACCAAGATGTCACAGATTATGATGAATGATGACACAGTAGACTTAAATCAAAGTTCAAATATAATCAAACAACTACTATAAGCCAGAAACAACAAATAACAAGCACTATTAAGCACAAATAAGCTCAAAGCAAACCACAAATGATATCTAAATCTATTATACTACTATTTATGCAGATTTGAATATAAATGAGTAAGACTTACAAACCAAATCCCCCTCAGCATGAAAAGAGGGGGTTCACTATGCTAGCCTGCCTTTAAGACAGACCACTGGACACCTTGTGGTAGCCTTTAACCACCAATAAGCTCAGGTTATTCAATAAGCTGAGCAGTTTGACTTTTGTTGACTTTTCATGATTTTTTTGAGTATTTGAGAAATGAGACCAACTAGACTTGCTATAAGCTAATTAAACTTGGATAAGCTCACACAAACTACTAAAAAGCTTTTGAAAATAGATTTAAGAATCAAAACAGAACTTATTTTTTAGATTTTCTATTTTTCTTTTTTCCTTTTTTTTTTCTTTTTTTTTTTTTTTTTTTGATTTTTATAATTTTTGAGTATTGAAATAAGAGAGTAAACTATTATAAAGCTAAAATATGCTTCTGAAAAGCTTAATGAAACAAAAATCAAGAGAAAGTTAAGATCTTTTTATATTTTTCAAGTTTTTCTTATTTTTTTGAGTTTTTATAAAGATTTAAAAATAGAAAGAAATAAACTTTTAATAAGCTATGAAATTTAAGCAAAAGAGATTATGAAAGAAGTAAAAAGCTAAGATAGAAGAGTTTAAGCTAAAAGTAATTTAGATAATTATGCTAAAACAGGAATTGAAATATTGAATAAGAACTAAGAACTTTTATTTAAGAAATCTGAGAATACATCAAATTTAAGCTAAGAATACATTGAAAATGAAATTAGCAGCATAACTTTACTCTAAAACCTACCTTTAACGGTGAAATAAGGGGGGGGGGGATTATATAGGAGTGCAGGGGTGAGCTAGGATTTTGGGTAGAAGGATCTAGAGCTCAATTCATGGCCACATATCTTCAATTCACCTCAGTATGTCGACATCCCACCTCAATCTATCCGTTTGATTTATCCTTATCTTCATTCAACATAACATCGACCAATCAGAGGGCTTCAATTCGCCAAGGTGGAGAGATTATGACAACATTCTGACACGTTGTCAGCCTTCTAGAAAGATTTTAGTACGAGGTTACTAGATTTTGATTGGTACGAGGTAAAAAGAGGTAATTTTTGTGTGGGGAAGGAGATCCACAGTAAAACGCGCGTAGGTCATTTTTTTATTATTGTTTGATTTGGTTTGGTGGGTCGGGTTTAATATTAGGCCGGGGTGGTGATGGGCTTTGTTGGATTGGGCTTGGGGTTAAGTGGGATTGTATTAGTTTTGGGCTAGGAGTGTTTGTTTAATTTGGATTAAAATGGGTTTGGATCCGGTTTGTAGTAGTAAAGTTAACCAAGGGACCAAAAGTGTAGACTCTGAAATTGTGAGGACCAAAGCTGCCAATCTTCCATAATAGTATCCAAGGATTATTTGTGATATTTCATGAATACTTGGAGGGCCTGAGTTGTCAACTCTTCAAAATATCTTCATAAGGACCAATAATGACAACTTTGAAAGTTGAAGGACCATATGTGTAATTTCTTCAAACTTATGACCAAGGGCCATTCTTGTAATTTCTGAAACTTTGAGGACTCCTTATGACCATATGAGCTTTAACTTTGACCACTAAGCTTCCCCGGCTCCGGCTATTGAAACTTTTCCAAATCTCGTGCTCGTTTTGTCATTTTCTCGTGATTTTTCGTCCTTTTCTTTAATATCCGTTCCTGCACATTCACAAACACAAAAACATACATTCTTTGGCAATATTGGTTAGTTTTTGGTTTATTTGGTCCTATTTTAGCTCAGAAAAGGTGAGTGAATAAGCACTCACCAACATGCTTACACAAGGCTTAATGACACTAAGCATAATGTCGAGTTCTAATCATAGCCAGAGCCAACCTATTCCAAAGGCCCACGTGGCCACACGAACAAGCACTCTTGTCCATATTGAATCTTCACCCGATCCAAATCTTCATTTGTTAGACATACTTGGTTCTTCACCCGAACCAAGCCTTTACACACACGACTCACTTGATTCTTCACCCGAATCAAGTCTTCACACACATGACACGCTTGATCATCCCCGATCCAAGTCTTTACATAATGACTCAACAAATCTTTACCTACACATTAGGACACCACTCTCCTCACAAGAATTACATGAACTAATCTAGTTACAATATTTCTTGGAACTACATCACCATCCAAGCTCACATAAATACAATACTTGGAACTACATCACCATCCAAGTTTATACCCCATCCTCGACTCACACACAAGTCGGAAAACAATGATATGATATGAATCCTATCACGTAACACATGTTACGTTTGTGTGTGGACATCTATAATATCTCGAATCTTCATAGTTGTCGAGAGTTCTTCTCTTACACTTGACGGAAGAGGAAATCACTTATAAACATATACCGACATGTTATAGTGATCAAAGAATAAAAGGAACAAAGACCAAAAAGTTTTATGTGTGTGAAAAGTCTTGTTTTTTAAAGAGAACAGTCCAGTATTTATAGTCGACACAAAGGAGCAGACGGTCCCTTAAATAGGCGACGGTCCTTTATCACTAAGGGACCGTCGACCCCTTTACGGGACCGCCCCGACAGACGCTCCCATTTTTGTCCAGACGTGGTGAAAAACTATCTGGTGAAGGTTGGAGGGAAAACTAGCTGTTGTGATGTTTGAATTTGAATTTATTTTCTTAATAAAAACATTTCTTTAAAAACACAAAAATACTTTTGTGAAATTTTTTTGTCAATACTTAAAAATGTAAGTTTAGGCGAAAATAAAAGTCTTTGATCACTTAACTAATGACGGTATAAAGTTTGTTCATAGCTGAAGTGATGTTGAAGCAGCTACGTAGAAGTAACGAGTTTCCTCGATTAAAAACTTATAAACCGTAACTTTAAGTAACATGTCTTTATATTTTGTGATTATCAAAACACGAGAAGACCGAATAATGCGAATAACGTTTTTGACATTATTTGTATTAACAAAGTGTTTGGTAGACAAAACAAGCGTGCTCACTTTAGACGATATCGAAATCGATCCGGAATTGCTTTCACAAAAAGATGAACCGGAAATGATATTAGGAAGGAAAGTAAGGCAACTGAGAAACAAGGAAATCCTGTTGGTAAACGTTTAATGGAAGCATCGTAAATGTACAAGTATTAGATGGGAGCCGGAGGAGAAGATGAGAAATGAGTATCCTCATTTATTTCAAGAATAAATTTTGAGGACGAAATCTTATTTCAAGGAGGGGTGAATTGTTACACCCATATCCCGTCAAGGTACTACATATGTATATAATAGGTTAAGTGTATAAGTAAAGTAGTAAAGATGTGTGGTCCATAGGGAAATAATGAACTTAGAGGGAATATAATTGCCAAATGACCAAAGATAATGCAACACATGATTAAATAGCTAGCTCATGAAAAATCTAGAAATTTGGAGTTGGTTCTAGTTGGGTCGACATTTAGCAAGAAAAAGAGAGGGAAGACTTCAAATGTTCATCTAGCTCATTTGAGTATTAAGAAGTGATCAAGAATCACTAGAGATACCTTAATTGTTGTCTCTTCATCAAGTAAGTAACTTTCCCCAAATTGTGGGAATTGGGTATTGGGAATAAAGGGTATGAATGGATGATCTTCCTAGTTAATTAATCACTAATTGAAACTAACTTTGTAATAGGAAGCAATTGTAGAGCCTCATCAAGTCCAAGTAGGAAGCTATTAGGAAATGAAGGTAAGTATATAGTATAACTTGTCTAATGATGTTTATGCTAATGTTATGTAATGTTAATGTGTTTTGTTATGGAGCTTTTAATGTTATATAGCTTGGATCCAATGCTTGATATGCAAATGTTATTTAATTACTTGCTTGATCAAGGTGAGTAATGTTATGCAGTTATGCTCCATAGTAATCTTAAGATTGGTGTGAATCACCAATCTCATAATGTAATGATAGTTATACTCTATATACTTACTAAGTGTTTTGCTTACGTTTAAATTTAATGATGGTTTTGTAGGTACAAGTGGAGAAATCAAGGGTAAGGACCTAGCTTAGCTTGTAGTGGTAGAAGGTAGACTAGAAGACCGTATTCTTTTGGACCAAGCGTGTTGAAGTTAGAATCCCCCGAAGTGTCCTTTCGTGTTTTGGGTATATTTTAATCCATGTGGTCATTTTGTTATTTAATGGTCTTGTTGTTATATAAGGTCGATGTTCAAGTTGGGTCGTAAGTCAAGTTTATGTAAATGTCAAGAAGTCTTTACGTCATGTGGTTATGATGGTATTTAGGAGGGTGTTTGGCATTTAACCAATCTTACCCATTTTAGGAAGCTATGGGTCAAGACCTTGTGCTAACACTTTTACAATATTTTAGTAATGTCAAGTCATGTATGTTTTCAAATGAATATGTAGTTATTAAGTGTCTTGGGTACAAAAGTGTGTATTGGAAATGGGTCAAAACGGGCATTTGGGATAACCCGTAAGTATTTGTCCATGGGTCGTTTAGACCACAATTGATTATGAAAATGATGTATTATGTTATGTTAAAGATTTATGGAAAGTTTCATTAATTTTAGACATGGAAGTCGAGTTTTCCGGAAAATGTGTTAAGTATATTTTGGGACAGTTTATGATACAGGGGCATAAAACCATACGCGTCTGAGCATATGGCTGTACGCTAATATGTTTCTGAGTAGACCATATGGTTGTACGCTTTTTTTAGCGTAAAGGCGTACGCTATAGTTGGGCTTTCACATGTTTTCTGAGTAGTCCATATGACTGTATGCCCAAAAGCATAAAGCCATATGCTCCAGTTTTTGGTCATTTTGTTTATTTCATATAAAATCATTCGTGGCTCGTTAGAGGTCGTGCTACCCATCGTTTTAAAGCTAATTGAGTCTAGTTTCATTTAAAAATAACCTTAAAGTCTAGTTTATTGTGCGGAAAACTAGAAGGGGGTTGAATAGTTTTCCGTCATTTTTAAAATTTACAAAAACTTTGTTTACAAAATCTTCGATTCTAGTTTTATGTGAGATCAATATATAATCACTTATGTATACTAATATCTACACAAGAATATAACAACAATATAGACAAGTAAATAAAGAGATAGAGATGGAAAGATCGCACCACAAAACAAAGAATTTATAGTTGTTCGGCTATGAAGCTCCTCTTCGCCCTACTCCACTCCCCGAGCACCTAACTCGAGAGTTTTCTTCACTATGTCAACAAGCTTCCTTATGGCGGAGAAAACCTTACACAACTTTTGCTTACACCAATTAACGACACTAAGCTAGATGTCGAGTCCTAATAGTAGCTAGAATCAATCTCACACCACTTGTCACTACACAACTTCTTCACAACTTATGCACACCACTACTACTACACACCTTTTCACACCTTCACTACTTCTTCTTCACAACACTACTACTTTTTCACTACTTCTATCCACAACTTCTATTCACAACTTCTTTTCACTACTAATCACACCTAAATCTACCTATAACAAAACCTTTACTCCTTTACAAATGATTTATACAACTACTAACAATATACACAAATCTATAATACTTCTTAACAAAATGTTGGAGGAGTACTCTTCTCTTGCACTTTGAATGATGAGGGATTGAATCACTTGAAACAAAAACTTATAATCTTATAATCAAAGGATTTAGAAATATGATTTGAGAGGATTGGTACAGAAAGTTTTATTGCAAAAGGTGAGGAAAAATTGCATGAATGAACCTGTATTTATATGCAAAGAATTCTGACAACAGGAGCGTGCCGGCCCCCTTAATTGTATGGTCGGCCCCCTTAAAATTAAGGGGGCCGCCCTTTATAATTAAGGGGACCGCCCACCTGTAACGGCCAAAATTCTTTGTCTTTTCTGGAGAAAGTTTATTTGGTGAAAATTTAACTGATTTTGGTTAAAAATTTGAATTCATATATTTATTATGAATTAAACATTTTTCTTTAATTACCAAAAATGTTTTTCTAAATTTATAAAATGTTTATACCATTTTATATAATTTGTAATAATTAAATAAACATTCCTTTGCGCATAAAATGTATTAGCAATTGTTTATTCATACCTTAAGTGATTAAGTTAGATATAATGATATTTTGTAACTAAATACTTGTTTACGTTTAATGATTTAACATTTTGTGATCGTAAAAACATAGGGATATCGAAAAATGTTAATAACGTTTTTACACATTATTTATATCAATATATTGTATATTTTGCTCAGATTGTAAAAGAGTAACAGTGAGTAAATTTTCGGGCACACTTTTTGCGAAAAATTTTCACGTTTTTTGTCGTGTTTGGTCACGGGGTGCTACACACATGGCGACACATGTTTAGGTAGTTCAAGTTGCCCGGTCTAGTTTCGCAACTAAAAAATATTCGATCTAGAAAGCTAAACCACAAAGGCAACTGGGCTATTTATGGAATTATTCCTTTATAAAAATAAGTTTAATAACTATCAAGAATCTTCCAATTTGAGAAGTGATTCAAATCTCATCTTTCATTGAAAGATGGATTAACCTAAATGTAATATCCAAAACAAAAGAAGAAGATATTTAAATGTGTTTTTGCATCAAACTTTTCATAATCCGTATTTAGCCATTGAGTGTTTAACACTTTAGGAAGTGATCAAACATGCTTTTGTTTAACTTTTTTTGAAGTTATCTTGATTGGAAACAATGCAAACAAAAGTTGAAAGACAACTTAAAACGGCTATAAACTTTTTCAAATCTGGTGACTCATGGATCCAAAACAAGGGACGGATCCCTGCATGGATCAGTGGATCCCTGCATGGATCAGTGGATCCATGAGGTGTTGTACGTAGTTTTGCTTGCCTATTTAACAACTCATTTGGGCACCATTCAAACCAAGCTTTTGTAATGTAAACCCTCACTAACTCTTGATCATAATGCTTCTAACTCTCATTTGTTGAAAGCACATTAATATGTCATGATCCACCAAAACAAGCATAGAGCTCTAATCACCTTCATCAATTCATTCAAAGCATACTAGCATGTTAAGATCCACCACAACAAGCTTAGAGCTCTTGTCATTTTTTTACATTGGAAGCTTCTTATCAAGAGAAGATCAACCATATCAAGCTTAGAGTTCTTGATGTTTAGATTAGGCATTCATCTCCATTAGATAGTTATGTCTTGTATAACCATTATACAACACTCTGTTTCACTAACATACAACACCATGAATCGTCGAATACATTCTAAACTAGAGGTTAGGTTTGTTTTGTTTAGGCCTTAAAACACAAGAGTTATAGGTTTGGTGTGGTTAGGGCTTAAAACAAAAGGGTAAAAAGTTTGTTTTGTTTGAGCCATAAAACACAATGAGTTTAGTTGTACCCGAATAAGAACTCGATATCTAGCTTAGTATCAGTAAACTTGTAAGAGACGATAATCCGCCGAGCAGGAAGCCTGTTGAATTAGTGATGGAACTCTCGAGTAGGAAACTCGGGGAGTGGAGTAGGGCGAAGAAGAGCTTCGTGCCGAACCACTATAAATCATCATTCCAGTTTGATCTCTGTTTTATTGTTTTGTGTTACTTGCACCGTGTTGATATATTTTATTTCATGTTCTCTATTATTATTATTGTTGTTAAAGAATTATTATTATCACTTATCATATTGTATCACACCTGATCGGTTATTTGATACAAGAAATTAAAGTTTTTAAAGCGTATTCACCCCTCTACGTTTTCACGTAAATATAACATAGTACCTTTCTTTTATATATCCTTCTTGAGGAGAAGTATGTGTTGTTGTCTTGTATAAAACATTTAGTGGACCCTTATGGTGATGAGGAATCTAATATGTACATTGTGTCTTTAGCTAATCGTAAGGATGAGTTAGTTTTAATGGGATTAGCCCGAATGTTTTACCTCTATTTTATATATCCTTATTGAAGCGCTTAACATTGGTCTTCTTTCTAAATGGGTGTGGAGATGGCACACAAAGAAGGAGGCCTTATGGAACCATATTCTTCACTCGATTCATAGCTCAAAGGGAGATCATTTAAACTATGCTTCTATTGACATAAAGGGCACCTCATATGATATTCTAAAGGCGTGCCATGATAAGAATAGTCTCAATATTCCTCTTTCTTCCTTCTTTATCCGTTCTATTGGCGAGGGAGTCTCAATTAAATTTTGAGATGAAATGTGGCTTGGTTCTTTCAAGCTAGTTGAAGTCTATCCAAGAGTTATATGCTTTAGAGTCCTTGAAAGAATGATCATCTTTCATCGACTTGGAACTGGCGTCGATCTATTCGTGATGTTAGAGAAAAAGAGGAAATGGAAAGTTTGGCTTGTTTAATTCAAGGAGTGGAGTTAAAGTTAGGGGCCAAATGGTTAGAGTTAGGCTTTTGAGAGCTAGCGAAAATTTTCAGTTAAATCTCTTCGGGTCAAATTAGATGAGAAAATTCTCACTTAATCTCTTGAAAAAATAAGATGGAATTCTCTTGTTTCGAAGAAGGTGAACATTTTAGTATGTCGAGCCGACAAATGTAGTCTTGCAACAAGATATAATTTAGACAAGAGATGTATTGACTTGCATTTATTCTCTGCCCAATATATGAAGAAAGTGTTGAATCATTAAAGCATTTGATGAGTCGTTGCTCATGGTCTTGTAGCATCTAGAATTTCATTTTCAAATGGCGGGGTTTCTCTCTTTCTGGAGATCTAGATTACAAATGTGTTAGTAATTTTTTAATAGTTTGAGCACTGAGAAAAAATGAATGTTCTCGCCATTTCATCTCCAATGCTTTGAAGCAGTATCTTCACCTCTGTTTAACATATTTGGAGAAGCAGAGAGTTGCGTTTAGTAATGGAAAACTTTTCTTAGTTTTTATTTTTCAGTTTTTCTGAGAATGAGAGAGCTATTCTTTCTCTAGAGAATACTTGAAAACGTGTTTAGATTGGTTTTCTAAAATGAAAAACTTGTGGAGAACTCATAAAAGGATTTTCTAAAACTTAGTTATAAACTTAGAAAACAGGTTTTTCATCTTTCTAAGAAAACTTTAAAAAAAAAAATCCAATTTGAACGCATTTTCTATTTTCTTAGGTTTTCTAGAAAAATCTTTCTGGAAAACAGAAGAGTTTTCCATTACTAAACGCGCCCTAAGGTTTTCCACTTAAAAGAGTCAAACGGTTGTGATATCTTCAAGGATGTTCAATACTTATCATTTTGTTGGGTGAGTAATATGTGCAAGAAATTTAGATTAAATTGTGATATATGAGTGAAAAACCCAGTTTTAGCTATCTATTCGATCGTGTAATGTTCTTTTGTTGTTTCTATCATTTTGCTAGATATTTGTGTTCTACCAGTAATAAAATTCCGCCTTCTTGAGCAAAATTGTGAATTTGTGAGTTGTCTTTGTGTATAAAACATTTAGTGGCGTGAAGTGGTAGTGTGAGGATGCGTGTTTGACCTAACTAATAAGGCGAGCTAGGTTGTGTTTTATAAAGGTATGTTTGTGTGTGTATTTGTATATTTTGGGATCCACCATGAGGCATGAGGGTCCTCCCACGTGATTGAAAAATACTAAACGCCCTTAAGTCATCATTCCACAAAACCCCATCTCATCTCACGATCGTTTCTTATAACGTTTCTTTGATCTTGTTATGTTAAATCTACTTATCATATTTATAGTTTTGTTAAGATTACAAGAAACATTAAATAACTTACTACCTAGTTGTCTTGTCGAATCATGAACACGGAACATGCATGGGGAATAATGCATGTTTTGCGCTTAGAAGCTAATGATTTGTTCAGGTTAACATACACAAATAAAATGAGACGCTAAGTTAAATCACTCTATCATTATGATAGATTTTATGTTACCGGCCCTTGATGTATTTTTTCAACAAATTTGCAATTTTAAAGTAGTTAAAGTTATTGGTTAAACGCACTTCATGCTATTACTAGTAATTGTGAAGTGATTGGTAAAGGCTAATTAAAAATATGTCTAAAACCGCATGTCAATAATTTATTTGTTTGTGAAAAACTGACCAACATGTAAAATTAGACACAAAATTAGATACGGAGTATGTTTCTAGTAATCTCAATCATAGTTTTTCCAGTTTTGCATTTCAATATATGGCCGCTGAGAAACTGCAATTAAAATAGTCCAAAACTCTAGAAAAATGCAATAAGTGATCAGTAGTTTTTCTCTTAAAGCAAAGAGATTCATTATACTATTATGCACGAGATGCCGTTACCGCTTAATTATAATTCTAAAACTTGGGCTATATGTAAACAAAATCAAGTGGATATTCAAATTCAATATCTATGATGACTAGCTAACGTATATATTAATATTATGAGTTGCATTTTTATAGTATATTTGTTTTGAAAAACATGGCATTTCATTTTCAAACGTCAGTATCTTTGTACAAAAAAGAATAGTGGTTTAGCCACGAAATTAAGATAGTAAAGTTAGGGTGACGTGAAAAACTACAAGAGCCATTGGCAATTTTAAAATCTACAAGGAACTTTGGTCGGCAAATTCATTTATATCCGTCCATTCACTTGTCACACTTTCTTCTCAACACTCTTATCTAAATCAACTAAAATATTCGTTTTAGTCATGTAAGGATTATATATCTGGCTTCTGTCACTAATCTTAAAATTAAGCTAAAGCAGTGCAACAAATGTACATAACACAAAGCTATTGCTATCACGGATCATCTTTTTGTACTATCTTCATCAATCTTCCATTTGTGTACGATAAAAAAAAAACTATGTCGCTAGTTCTCCACAAATATGAAGCATTGTATCCAACTTCTATGTAACAGGATTGTTACTAAGTAGTATTCAAGTTCCGTCCATGCTCACGATCATTATAACTTTATTTCAAATGACTTACATACATTAAGACGAGACAAATTTTTATTACGAACAAACCAGTGTCACTAGGACAATATGTAATGATCAGTTCTCAACATATACAGCTTCAAATCTAGAAATCCGTTGGTATTGTTGTGACATTTTTTTTTTCTCCTCTTTTTTGATTTATTGCCATCACTATAAGTAGGCAATTAGAGACGACATTATATTTAAAAAATTTAACATGTGGTTAAATAAGAGAAGAGTGATTAGACATGTTTTTTTTCCTAGTATAATTGAGTAGTTTTCTCAATTTTCTTGGAAGGAATATTTGTATGACTTTTAGGAATCCATGGCCCATCACTGGTTGGATTTTTCCAAAACAAGAACATGTATAGTTACCTGCTCATCACGTCTTCACACTACGATATTTGTATTCATATTCATTTTATATTTCTCATTTTTGTGCCCCTTTCGTTGAAACCTCTAATATTAATATGCCATGTTTTTAAGATAAGTTTGCACTACAAAATACCCCAAACTAATAATCTAGAACCTTTTTCGTCTTTATGCTAACTCACTTGGTAATTACTAACAGTCTATGTCATATATAAAGAAAAAAGAAATGTTGTGGTCTCATAGTACATGCTTAAGTTATACGGCAATTAGAAATACAGTACAAAAATTACTTTCACCTACTTCATGTATGCATGATTGAGAAAGTATGTTTTTAATCCATATTTAATTCCGATTTACAACCTGTATGTCATTATATTTAACTTTACACCCTATATATATATATAGGTATAAGAAAATATACAAGTAGGTCAATAATAAGGAATGTCGTCTCAAATCCACTTGACATAACTTGCTATAAATCATTTCCTTTTGTGGATAATCTTGAGTGACAAAATGTGTTTTATATTGATTCTTTTCTTTTTCAGGTCTTTTGTAGGTCCACATGTATCTAATACACGTACGCTATTTAGCTTTTACTATTTGCTAGATAACCAAATATACGTTTGGATATGTAGTTTGAATGAAATCATAATCTATGGATTATCTAAATATTTGTTGCTGGAACTGGTGCTGGTGCTGGTGCTGGTGCTGGTGCTGGTGCTGGAGATGGTGCTGGTGCTGAAGATTATAAAAAGAGATTATTTTTATAAGCTACATGAAGTAACATTTAGTTTTAAGAGATTATGGAAGATTATTTTTTTTATAATCTCTTATAAGTTATGTCTGCCAAACAAAGATTATTTTTTAAATAGCTTATTTTTTGAAAAAATAAGCACAATCTCCCAACAATCTTGTGTGCCAAACATAGCCGATATATACAAATATGAAAATGCTACTTTTTTTTACAAATTGTTCTTACTTTTCATCCTATTCACAGAATCCTGACAACTTTTAAAATTGACGGTTTGTATGTAGAAAAAGAATTATTGAAAATATATATATGAGGTGAGTTATTTTAGAAACTAAATTTTTCTTGTAAACTAAGGGACAAATACCCACCATCCATCTAGTTTAATCTAATGATGGGATTAACCTAAGATTTAATAGGGCAACCTAAGTCTATATTTTTTTTCTTGTCTTTTTGTCTTTTTTATTTATTCAATTTTTTTTTTCTTTTTTTGTCTTTTTTACTATTCACGTATTTCATTTTTTTTTCAATTGACGTCTTTTTTTTTTTTTTTTTTTATTTGTGCATTCTTTACTATTCACGCTTTATTGTTTTTTTTTCACCCTATTTTTTGTCTTTTTTTAATTCACTTTTTTTAAATTCACACGTTTTTTCTCACTTTCTTACGTTTTCTTCTGTTTTCATACGTTTTTGTCGGTTTTCATACGTTTTCATCTGTTTTCTCACGTTTTTGACCGTTTTCGCCCGTTTTCATACGTTTTCTCCAATTTTCACCGTTTTCATACGTTTTCGTCTGTTTTCATACGTTTTTGTCTGTATTCATACGTTTTCTTCCGTTTTATAACGTTTTTGTCCGTTTTCATACGTTTTCGCTTGTTTTCTTACGTTTTCACCCGTTTTGTTTGTTTTCATACGTTTTCTCCTGTTTTCTTATGTTTTTGTCCGTTTTCGCTGGTTTTCATACATTTTTGCCCGTTTTCTTACGTTTTCGCCCGTTTTCATATGTTTTTGTCTATTTTCATACGTTTTCATCATTTTTCTTACGTTTTCGCCCGTTTTCGTCTGTTTTCTTACGTTTTCATACATTTTCGTCCGTTTTCGCACGTTTTCATACGTTTTCATCCATTTTCTTTCTTTTTCATCCATTTTTCATACGTTTTCGTCCATTTTCAGACGTGCTTTTACGCTTTCATACGTTTTTGTCCGTTTTCATACATATTCATTTGTTTTCTTGCGTTGTCATCCGTTTTCTTACGCTTTCGTCCATTTTCATACGTTTTCATTCGTTTTCTTACATTTTCGTCCGTTTTCATCCGCTTTCTTTCATTTTCGTCAATTTTCATACATTTTTGTCCTTTTTCATATGTCTTTTTACACTTTCATACGTTTTCATCTGTTTTCATTCATTTTCGTCCATTTTTAAATGCTTTTGGTTGTTTTCAGACGTTTTTCATATGTTTCTGAATATCATAAGAGATATTCTATGATATTCAGAATATCACAAGTGATATTCCGTGATATTCTGAATATCACAAGTGATTTTTTGAATATCACATGTGATATTCTTTGATTTTCTAAATATCACAAGTGATATTCTAAGTACCATAAATGATATTCTTAATACCATAAATGATATTCTGTGATATTCTGAATATCACAAGTGATATTCTGAATATCACAAGTGATTTTCAACTAATGTTTTGTAAGTGAATATCACAAGTGATTTTCTGAATATCATAAGTGATTTTCAACTAATGTTTTGTAACATGAAAATCACAATTGATATTCAGAAAACCAAAAGAGATAGATATTCAGAAAATCACAAGTGATATTCAGAAAATCACAAGTGATATTCATAAGTGATTTTCAACTAATATTTTGTAACATGAAAATCACAATTGATGTTTAGAAAACCAAAAGAGATAGATATTCAGAAAATCACAAGTGATATTCTGAATATCACAAGTGATATTCTGAATATCACAAGTGATTTTCTGAATATCACTAGTGATTTTCAACTAATGTTTTGTAAGTGAATATCACAAGTGATATTCTGAATATCACAAGTGATTTTCTGAATATCATAAGTGATTTTCAACTAATGTTTTGTAATATGAAAATCACAATTGATATTCAGAAAACCAAACGAGATAGATATTCAGAAAATCACAAGTGATAGTCTGAATATCAATTGTGATATTCAAAACGTACGAAAAACATAAGAAAATAGACAAAAACATAAGAAAATCACAAGTGATATTCAGAAAATCACAAGTGATATTATCAATATCACTTGAACTATTCAGAAACGTAAGAAAAAAACGAAAACGTAAGAAAAAGGACGAATACGTATGAAAACGGACAAAAACATATGAAAGACTAAAAGAACGTATGAAAATGGGCAAAAACAATGGATGAAAATAAAAGAAAATTGATGAAAACGGACAAAAACGTATGAAAATGAACGAAAACGAACGAAATCGGATGAAAACGTATGAAAATAGACGAAAACGGGCAAAAACGAACGAAAACGTATGAAAACAGACGAAAATGAATGAAAGCGTAAAAACACGTCTAGAAACGGACGAAAACGTATGAAAAATGGATGAAAACGGATGAAAACGTATTAAAACAAATGAAAACAGAAAACGAATGAAAACAGACGTGGACGGGCAAAAACGTAAGAAAACGAACGAAAACATAGGAAAATGGACGAAAACGTATAAAAACAGACAAAAACGTATGAAAATAGACAAAAAAAATGTCAAAAAATGGACGAAAACGTATGTAAACGGACAAAAACGTCTAAAAATGGACGAAAACATATATAAACGTATGAAAACGGACGAATAGGTATATAAACGAACAAAAACGTTTGAAAACGGATGATAACGTATAAAAACGGACGAAAACAGATTAAAACGTTTAAAAAGAGACGAAAACGTAAAAAAAAACAGATGAAAATGTTTGAAAACAGACGAAAACGTATGAAAACATGTGAAAACGGACAAAAACGTCTGAAAACGGACGAAAACGTATATAAACGTATGAAAAAGAAAAAAACAGACGAAAACGTATAAAAACGAACGAAAACGTTTGAAAACGGGTGAAAACGTGTAAAACGGAATAAAACGTTTGAAAGTAGACGAAAGCGTAAAAAAAATGGACGAAAACGTTTGAAAACGGACGAAAACGTATGAAAACGGACAAAAACGTTTGAAAACAGACAAAAACGTATTAAAGCGGAAGGAAAAAAAACGTTAATTATTAAAAAAAAATGAATTAGAAAAAAAACGTGAATTGTTTTTTTTTTTTTTTTTTTTTAATAGAAAAAAATGACTTTAAAAAATAACTATTAAAAAAGACAAAAAAAAAAAGCGTGAAAAAAATGATAAAAAAGAGCTTGAATAGAAAAGAAAACACAAAAGGAAAAAAAATAAATAAAAAACGTGAATTGAAAAAAAGTCAAAGAAAAAAGAAAGAAAGAAAAAAGACGCGGATAGCAAAAATTTTTATAAAATAAAATAAAATAAAATAAAATAAATAATAAATAAATAAGAAACAAAAAAAGACAAGAAAAAAACATGGACTTAGATTTCATTTTTAAATATTAAGTTAATCCCCGCTATTAGATCAAACTAGATGGATGGTGAGGATTTGTTCATCAGTTTGTAACAAAAAACTGGTTTGCAAAAGAACTTTATATATATATATATATATATATATATATTGGTATGAGATCTTAGCAATACACATACAAATATATATCATTAGAGCATTCACAACAATATCTATTATTACCGTCATTTTAACGTCACATCATTCTATATTTTTACTCCGTGATAATCCATGTCTACCACTTAGCATCTTTCAAAAACAAATACCTCTGTATTTGTTCGGCCTCAACACCACTACACGAGTTTCCGACTAAACTCTGCTCTATTGTGTTGCAATGGTGACCACTTTTAACCCCGAGCCACATCATCTCCACCACGATTGTCGATCCTAAGCATCCCCACTGTGCATGCTTTTAGTACGTATGCGTTCAAATCCTTTTTAAGCCCGAAACAAATAGTATAGCTACCTTACCTTCATGAAACAAACAACAGTTCTCTATTCAATTGCAATGACTTGTTCCATTACGGCTTTTAGGGCTGTAAACGAACTGAACGTTCAGTGAACCGTTCGGTAAAAAGTTCGTTTATGTTCGTTCGTTTATTAAATGAACGAACATGAACAATATTTTACGTTCGTTTAATTAAATAAACGAACATGAACAAAAGTCTCGTCCGTTCATTTATGTTCGTGAACGTCCGATTATGCGTTCGTTAACGTTCGTTTATGTTTATTTACCTATTTATGTTCATATATCTTATCATTTATGTTCGATCGTTTATATTCGTTTAGTTTTTTAATGAACGAACATGAACAACTCATTTTCTTAATAAACGAACATGAACAAGAAAATTCGTCCGTTTAAACGTCCGTGTCCGTTTATTTGTCCGGTTAAAATTAAATAAACGAACATGAACAAGGTTCCGTTCGTGTTCGTCCGGTTCGTCTACGACCCTAACAGCTTTAATTCTCACATACCAAACTATGTACGTTTCCATTTAAGTAATATCAAGGTTATAATCCTTTTTAGTACGTATGCGTTCAAATCCTTTTTAAGCCCGAAACAAATATACCTTCATAAAACAAACAACAGTTCTCTATTCAATTGCATAGAAATGACTTGTTCCATTACGGCTTTAATTCTCACATACCAAACTATACGTTTCCATTCAAGTAATATCAAGATTATAAATAGCGTGAAGCGTGGCGTAGCGGCATATCCAAGCCTCAAGCTTTAGCGTGAGGCGTTGCGTCATAGTGTTTTTAAGGCGTGATTCAAAGTGGCAAAAAATATTTATAGAGTTGTCAATATTAATTGGCTAATAGGCTTAAAACTCAGTTATGGATTTACTAAGCTCGAATAAATACTTGTAAATAAGCTCAAGTCCAATAAATATCTTTAAAAAATTTTAAAAAAATAATAAAATCTTAAAAGCTTCAAAAAAAGGCGCCACGCCTTGTGCTGTAGTGCGTTTTATCATGTCTTATCACGTTTTATTGCACACTACGCCTAGAGACGACGCATTAGCCTGTTTCGTAATTCGTAATGGAGAGGCCACACCTCGCGTTATGGCACCGCTACGCTATAGCGCGTTGTATAGAACCCTAACTAATATAAACATTTCTACTAGATGACGACGTCGTTGCATCTTATTTTAACCTCGATTTTAAGATAATCAAATTTTATTTAATGTAATCACCAAAAACGCAAGTACGCAACATTATGATTTGATGTTTTTTTGGAATTAAATAGCATGAACTATAACTTAATATCGTGGTAATAGATTTGGTGACTTGATGAATAAGTATCAAACTAACACAAGATACATTCCGTAATTTACTTTGTGAAATGAAAAACGAATCTTGAAATGTGTGGGAATTAGGTTCTATGTTGGTAAAATTGTCTCCTACTTTTGGCCAAAAGTAACCTAATACAAAATTTCCCAAGGATTACACGTGAACATAACAACTTATCTTGAACTATTTCACTCTCACACCATGTGAAAAAAAGCTTCACTTTTTATAAAGTATATATTTTTTTTAACAGCGATTATATTAAAAGAAAAGCTAGCAATTACAAAAGCCAGTTTAACCAATCGTTCTAATTAAGGCAAGGTTTGGTATTGCTTCATAAGTTGTTTCTAATTAGCATATTAAGTTAATTATTATTAAGAACAACTTATTTAGTACATAAATAATCAGATAAGCAATCTATACCGCCCTTGAAAATGTTTGCATATTGTATAAGCAATAAGCATCTAAGCAATCTTGATATACGAAATCCCAGCCATCCCTAACTCTTCTTCATACATTCAATAGCATTAAGTGTCACCTAACGACAAGTCGAGAAAGGATCTGTGTACCTCATGTTGTACTATGATCTCGCTTTATCGTGAAATTTCTTTATCAGATTCAATCAGTTTTCAGTACTTAATTATAGAGCCTAATTAACCGTATATAATCAGAAGGGGGTACCAGGTTTAGCGTAACACTCGAAAAATTGATGTTTAAACAACTAAACTCACATCCAAACACCCCTTAGTCGTTATCATGGTGCACTGTACTTATCATACACATAGGATTTGCATTTGATATTAGTCATCAAGTGAACACTTTTATTCTTTTCATCTCATCTAAAATCAGGTTATTTTCGTGGGAATCTTGCTTACAACATAGGCACATGAACTAATTTAAATAACGCGCTAGTAAATTAAATTGAAAAAAAATTAATTTTTATAAATCACGGTTTTTTCAAAGTGGAAACATCATTCAACTTATTGCTACTCGCTTCATGCTCGTCACAAGAGCTGGCGTCCTCCGTGATCCCACTTGAACCCGAAGCTGAGGATGTTGGTGTTAAGTTTAAATCAGTTCTTCTTCTTTTGCTTGCACCCGCAGCCATGAAATCGTAGAAAACTGGCTTCGATTTAAGTGAATCGCTAATAACATGAATTGTTGGTTTGGTCTCTTCATCGTTTCTGTTAACATTACTTCCTCTTTTCTTCAAGAAAATCCTACAAATTACCCAATTTTCCATACCCTGAAAAATAATTTACAACAAAATTAAATCATTAGTTGCTCTAGCGGGTTCAAGTAAAAAATTTACTTACCTAAACTGAAATTTCCGTATAGTTTGCTACATTCTAATAATTTTGCAAAAATAAAAACCGCGAAATATAAAAGAAATCGCAGAGCACACAAAAATGATGGAAAAAATCATGTTTTTAGCGGACTTTTGGCTCTTTGCGAGTTGCAAAAAAAATCCTTTTGCAATTTATGGGGTCATTTTGTTACACACTCGACTTAAAATGATCATAGCAGTACTTTTGAAAAAAAAAAAAAAAGGTAAGAAACAGGAGCACCATTATACTTGTCTACTTAAATGGAAATATATACGGGGTATATCGAGTCGAAAAGAACCTGTGGGGGATTCTGGGGTTGAGGAGTTGCAAGTCGATACTCGTGCATGATCCAGTCGGTTCGCGATCCATTTGGTGGTTTTCCTCTATAAAACACAAGAGTCTTCTTCATACCAACAAGTTGATTGTTACATGAAGTCACAATTCTTTTATCTAAACCAGTTGCTTTCCAATAACCGGATTGAGTAGCTCGATTTGATCGATTCCCATTTGGGTACTTCACTTCTTTTGTGCTAAAAAAGAATCTTTCTTGCTCACAATTACCTAGATTAAGCATAAACCACATTAATTTTTACTCCATAATGTGTATCATAATTTAAACTCGAGAATTATATAGCGGGTCGAAAGTCATCTAGAGTCGAATACTATGCAACATCCTAAATCATTTCATGCAACCAAGTTTAATTTTTTCATATGCAATTTCATCTAAAAGAAAGTAAGTTAAAAAGGTAAAGAAGTAAAAGTACAAATTGATGTAAATATATTAACCGTTACCTACTACCTTGATGTAAATCCTTTTAGAAATTTAAAAATATATTAACCGTTAAATAAGTCAAACTTTGTGGCATTTTTTGTGTGTCCAAATTTCCCTTTTAAAGTGCATAAAAATTTTAACTTGATTACATACAATTAGCCAATCATTTTATTCCAACCTCCTTATTAACAAAGTGTTTGTGGTGACCACTCATACTAACCCATATTTTACCCGTTTGACCCATCAGATAAATAACAAAAAAAAAAAAAAAAAAAAAAAAAAGTACCTGGCAACTCCCAAGGATCAGACTTGCAAACATCAACTTCAGGAATGATAGAAGCAGGCAAAGAAAAAGCATGCACTTTACGTTTCAAATATTGCACAACAAGTTCTTCATCAGTGGGATGAAACCTAAAACCAGGAGGCAATCTCAACACACCATTTTTCACAAAGTTTAGCCTCTCCATATATTAACTTAAATGATCAAACGGAAATGAATATTTAGTGATTTTAGGAATGACCCACTTTTTAAAATGTGTTAATATTTTGATGTGTGCATGTTTTAAGGAATTTGTGTTTTGGTTATAAGAGAAGAGAAGAGGAGGGATTTTGGTGAGGGGTGTAAGAAGGAAAATGAGGCTACTTTATAGTAATGGGGGATAGGAGAAAATTGGAATAAGGACGAAAAGTGTGTTTGGAGTAAACTATACTCAATCTCCTTGTACCCCCTTTGACGTTAGTTTTTTAATACAATAAATAAATGCCTCTGGTAACTTGAATGAATAGTGAATTATTAATTGGACCATCTCTACATGTTAAGACAACATTACAACTCATTAAGATGCTAATTTGGTAAATGACGAAAGTATTCATGAGAAAATCTTTATACTTATTTTGGCAAGATTTTGTACATCTATGTCATTTTAGAGCGGTAGATGTTCTAAAGTGCTTGAGACAGAAATGATTCTTATGTTTAAGGTGTATCTTAGTTATAACTTAGAAGTGTGTCTAGAAATAAGATTAATACATGTGCCAAATTCAAAACAGAAGATTAAGGTGATGTGCGTTTTTTAGATGTTTTAGTCTTTTTGTCTTTGGTTTCGGTCCTTTTTAAAAAAAATTGCGAGCAATGCTATACCCACTCATAAAATCCACAAACAAAATTCATTCACTGACGTGTCAGCGAGTGATTAGCGAATTTTTTGGCTATTTCTCTCTCCTTTCTCTTATTAAACAAATCATCCACTGACACGTCAGCGAGTATATTTTTTGTCTGAATTTTGTGAATGGTTATATTATTTCTCAAAATTTGCGGTTATAAAAGGGAAAAATAAACACTATATTCTAAAAACTTGTGAGCATTTATAGACAAGAAAAAACAAATACAGAGTAGTATTTTTTTTTCAAACATGCCTGTGCCTACGTAGACATAAAAGTCAAATAGGTGTCTTGTTGAGAAAACAAACATCAGCATATGAATGAATTCTAAGAGTGAAAATAGTTTGTCCTCCCTGCATACTGCACCTGAGGAAATATCATTTGTTAATCAAAGTTGATGAAATAGGATGGTTGCTTAACTAGTTAACTTATACATGTAATAGTAAAAAATCGTTTTCTTTTACCACAATTAACATTAATATACTAATTATAATAATCTGTTTTATAATAAGAAGTTGTTGATATAAACAATATTACAAGTTACTACTTACTAGTACATCATATACATGCGCAACCCATAAACAAGAAAGACCAAATCTTTAATTTCATTATGGAATTGAAAAGTAACATGGAAATTCTATGTTCCTAGCATTTGTTAAGATAATACCCAACGAAAAGAATCTCTCACAGCTTTTACCAATATGGTAATATCGAATTCAAGACTCAAACTCAACTCACCAAAGTTACATTAAATAACTATCATCAACTACTTGCACCTGCCTATAAAATAGTTTTTTCATAATTTACGCAAACAACATCCCATATACGTCTAATAGTGACGCATCTTTATAAAAAAGTAAAAGTTACATAATCTATTAATAATATTTTGGTAAAAGTAAGTTGTTAGCTACAAGCTGTAAGCTGATATCTACAAACTAAAAGCTATAATTTTTAATTATTAAAAATGTTTGATAGTATAGCTGTAGCTATTACAATAATTGTAAAATGAAATAAAAAGACATTTAGATATATTTTTAAAATAAATAAAAAGTTTAAATTGTAAAGTTAATGTTTTAAAAAAATGCTCCAAAGTTTACATGTTTAACTTTATATGAACCAACTATACATGTAACGTAGTACTTGATTAGGAATTTACACATAACTGAATCCTACGAGTAGTAATATATAAGCTATTGTGAACTCGTGATATATGACAGAAAATGAAAAAAATAAAAATATAATAAAAAATCCCATTTAGATAAAAATGATTTAAGAATACATGGCACTTTGGACATAGAACATAGAATTAAATAAAAACAAAAGGGTGAGTTTTGGTTACATGGACTATCAACTTTTTTTTTTTTTTTTTTTTTTTTTTTTTTTTTTTTTTTTAAATTAACGGCGGCTTTATATATATAAAACTAGCAAAAGCTAGAACAAACAACTATTACAAAGAAGAAACGTTAGTTATGGGATTCTATCCAACTAAATCGCAACTTAGGATTCTAGATAAAATCCAAAAGAACGACTGATATACAATAGAATCTCATAGAGTCGCTTTTTTTTAATAACACGGCTCATGTGCAATTGGGTAAATTAATAACAAAAAGCTTGCCTACATTTTAACCGCTATATCAAGATTTTTGAGTTTTTATATAAATAATAAAGCTTCAGTTAATTCAACCAAACACAACTTCTTTTCTTTTGGAGTTGTTTCCTTAAAACAAAAAAGCAAATAGCTTTAAAAAGCTTACAAAAAGCTTCCTACCAAACAGGTCCTAAATATGTTAGAGTTAGCGTGAGGTTTGTTTATTTTGGTTAAGTTTAACAATGCAAGACGAAAACCCAAACACTAATCAATCAATCAATCACTCCTAAGTCTTAATTATTCTAAAGTTGTTTCTCCAAATCCCATTCTATTGAATCTTTCCTTTTCTTGCAAATTTTGATACTTTATAAAATGTTACATCTTTAATGGTTATATAAAAATATTTCCGATTCTAGTTATCGTATATAGATAATGTGACAATTTGTCTCACAGAGAGAGAGAGAGAGAAGGCTTGACGAAAAAGACCGAGTTTGAAGACAAAGCGTTTCTTATTGAGCGAGAGTGACAATTTCGAGCTTTATTCGCCCAAAGTCATTGGGATGCATATTGTAGATGACGCACTCCGACAGATTTGGTAATTGGCTCTTGTTGGTTTTATAGTCTAGGCTAAATAATGGGACAATGTTAAATTTGTTTCCCCACCACCGGTTGTTTCTAGCATATGGTTTGAACTAAATACTCCCAATGACACAAAATTATTGTTTACAAAAAAGAGACACATAAAAAAAAAAAAAAAAAAAAAAAAAAAAAAAAAAAAAAAAAAAAAAAAAAAACCCTACAATATTCAACCAATCAAATATAATATCTACCTACAAAATAAAAAGTTAGACTATAAGTTTGAAACGGAAATTTAGTCGTTATCAATCTATATACAGCTAACAATTTGGTGTGTCGAAAAATATGTAAGATACTTGAAAATTTATAACAACTCGGCTCGCAAAAATATACGCCCAACCTATTGAAGCGTACAAGTATAAAAAATATAAGAAGAGCTTGACTGCTCTTTTTCTTGATTCATTAGGTCTCAAAATGGAAAACAAATCAAACTATAAAAACATTACCCATGCACTCTACTAACTTTACCGATAGTTGCATAAACTAATGTATATGTATTGCACTATAACTAAACGCAATTAGTTACCAAATGAGACAAATTAACGTATAAAATGTAACTAGCGCATTTGGCTTCTTTGACTCACAAGTAAATCCAAATCACTCGAGCTTGAGCTAAACTAGATCGATGATCTTAGATTACACCCGTGCCTCATTAGGTTGTTCGAAAATTTTCATGATCCATGTTTTGATTCCAAATGAGAAACACTCGAGCTTGATTATGACTTGAATAACGCGTTTAAAATCTATGTTTGCTAAACAATTTCGACGAAGTTCAACTAGCATGGGACTGAGTTGAGTTTCGGTTGCTACAACTCAACGTGCAAATATTATATGAATACATCATATAATTATAATCTATTGCTTGGAAATCATATAAAGGTCAAGAAAGTGCATACGAATTTGAGTTGAGTTTTCTTTTGAATTTAAAGGTTACCTTTTATGTTAATCATAGCTGTGACTTGTGCTTAACCCACTATCATATTGAAATGATAACTAAAACGAAATTATGGAATGTGGTAGGGCTATGTTGGGAAATTTTGTTATTAGATTTGTAAAAAGGGAAATTTGCATAACTGACATCAAATATGACATTTATTTCCAACTTAACTCAAATTTGTGGTATATTGCTAAAACTAAAACACTGATCACGTTTTGTGGAGTTTATCTTTCTGCACTCATTGCACACCTATTTCTTACATATTTTATCATTTTTTAATAGTCTACCAAACCCAACGACTCATAAGCGGTCATATCTCTTCGCACTCTTAATGAAAAATACACCGTCTTCACCGCCGACTCATTCTAATCATGATGACACTCGTCTCGTCCGTTTTAGTGCACATTGTAATTCGGTCGTAACTCTCCGGCAAAGCACCAACTGATCTTTCAAATGCCTATGCCATGTGTTTTGAATTCGCAATGTGTTTGCAATGCGATCACATTATATCATATTAATCGTTTTTGCTTTGAAATGATATTCAAAGTGAAAAATGTAAGATTTGATAAGTTATGGGTATATGTAGAAGCTACAAACATAAGAGCAGTCAAGTATGAGAAATTAATAGTCAAAATATACGTATTTAATATATTAAAGTCCATAATGATAAGAGTAATCTGGAAATATAAAAAAAAAAAAAATATATTAATTTTATCAATATAATATAAATTTGAGTTAAGTTCGAAATAAGTATCATCTTTAATAGAGTATCACTTTTGCAAATTTCCCCCATAAAATAAGTGGACCAACTTAAAAAAAATTGCAATATAATCATTTCTTAACTCAGCATATGTCATGCTCACCGTGGCAAACAACAAACGTTCAGTTCTAAAAGGTTGCTGAAGAGACATCACTACTATTTGTGCAATTCATATTTCATCACAATAATGTTGATGCCCACTAAATACGTAAAAGAGTAAATTACATCATTCGTCTATGTGGTTTAGCTTAAATCCTACTATGGTCCTTGCTCTTTTTTGTTGCATAAGTAACTCTTATTTTAAAACCTTGTAACGCAATTCATCCTTGTCACTAATGCCTGTTAAATCCGTCACGCTATTTATAACCTTGGCAAAGACCCCTTCACCTTTTGGAGAAAATAGTCATTTTATCCATTGTCTTCTTAATTCCTGTTATTAAATCATGTTGTACTTGTGTTTCTTTAATCTATTTGGTCTCTTGTTTCATTTATAGATTTACACAAACACGTGAAAAGTGTCACATTCAAATAAATTACATAGAATTATGCTCTCGTCCCCTTCGTCTTTTCCGTCTACCATATCCGGCATGATTTCCGACCACCATCTCTGAAAAACCTACTTCGTCTCATATCTAAATTTATCTTCAAAACTCAAAAAATCCTAAGGACAGGTTCAGCGCATCATTCTCAAACATCGAACACAATCATTTCACCACCTTAACTGCTATATCCACGTAGATTTGTGGTGCATTAGGCTGAGCAGGTCAGTTGGAGTGACAATCCAGATCTGTGCATGTGGTTGTTGGATGGTGTGTCGGCAGATGTAATGGTTGGACGTTAAGAAATAATGAAAATGATGATGTTAGTTTTAATTGTTTTATTGATATCATATAGCAACTTTTGTTTTAATGGTTATAAACTTAAAAATATATGTGTTTTGATACATGTTTGATTTTGTTGAAGATTTCAACTGGGTATCTGTGAATGTTCTGAAAATATGAAAGATTGTTGAAATGGGTATTTGAGTTTGGAATTTATTTTGAAGTTGTAACTTGTTATTTGGATGTTGCAACTTGTGTTATATAAGAATTGACAGAGGGACAATAGTATAAAAGGTGTTTGGATTGATATTTAAATACGATGGTGCATTAAAATAGCAAAAAAAGTGGACTATTGAAAAATAAGAGATAAAATGACTATTCTACCTTCATGTGCAATACACATGAGGGCTTTAACGGGCGGATTTAACAGACGTTAATGATAAGGAAGAATGGTGTTACAAGGTTTTGAAATAAAGACTATATGTGCAATAAATAAATAAATAAAGATCATGGATTTTAGTAAAGATTTGGGCTAAATCACATGAACGAACGGCGTCATTTACTCTAAATAAAATATTGAAACAATATTTATCAATATATTACTAAGAAAAAGTTACACATAACATTATATATTCTTATGTGAATGTAAACAAAAAATATTATGCGGAAATACGTCAAAAATTAACCCCAAAAAGTTGAGATAGTATGGATGGCAAAATAGTAACATTACTTCTCTTTAGGACTCATATACATCATCAAATATTTAGTTGAGTTAGGATCATGATTCCACCCTTTCCTACCTTTAGTTTGTTAAAAACTACGAATTTCTTTCTAACCATTTATGGAAAGTAAATTAAATCAATTTCAAATTCGTTTTGAAACCAATTTGATGCATTAACAATATATTTTTTTGGCTCGGAAGAAGAGTTGTTGTCGCTTGCAGTAACAACGATGTATTCGTGCTACAGTTGTGATGGTATGTTGCTTATGTTTAAGGCACTTTTTGTTCACTTTGATATCGAATGAGAGCTAATGATCTGAAGGGCGTTTATTTCGCATAATGTTTTTTGAAATAATTATAAACCGTCCAATGAATTGTAATCTGAATAAATTGCAATGTGAATAATTGTGATGTTATTGAATTGTAATCTTATAGATGTGAAAGAATTGTAATTTTATGAATAGTAATAGTAATAATAATAATAATAATAATAATAATAATAATAATAATAATAAAGTGATGCTTAGAGGTGTGAGGGCCCAGATAGTATCTCGGCTTCCTACTAATTTCTTGTAAATTCTATGATTTTCTAATAAAGTGATAATAATAATAATAATAATAATAATAATAATAATAATAATAATAAAGGCATCGACCCCTAAGGGCATCGACTATGATAAATCTATAAAAAGGTTTATACATTTAAAATTCCATCAATTTATATAGCTTTTCAAATTATAAACTTATTTCCACTATGAATAAACCTATTTATAAACATTTTCATACCATAAAACACACTCAACATTTACAAAATAATTAAATTTTGGAACTCTTTAAAATCCTAGACTTATTTATGCCACCTAAGCGTGAAATATATATCCACTATGGTTTATACAATTTTAGATCTCTTCATTTTTTTATAGACTTTTTAACAAACCACCATAATGGATGCTCTAACTATATAATTACCACTTCCCTAAATAAAAAAACAACAAATCTTTTATATAATAAAACAAAACCCCTATTGGGAATTTTGCATTTCAAAAAAATCAATTCATACCTAATTTAGTAATAAGTTTATTTTAAAAAAAAATATATTATTTTCTTATTAGGTAATATTTTATATTTATCCATAAGTAGAAGATAAATACAAAAAATATAGATAAGACATTTAACAAAAAGATTATTTATTTTATATTTATCCACAACAAAAGTATAAGATAAATACAAAAAATATAGATAAGATGCAATTAACAATATGATTAAAAATTTTAAATAATTATTTCAAAAAAATTTAAAAAAAAAAAACACGCGCGTGCGCGGGCATTATAACTAGTGGAACATAAAAAACATACGGAGAAAAAGGTAAAACAATATGAAAATATATATAAAAAAAGATACGAAATTGAAAAACACACGAAAAAAATTAAACAATACGAAAATATAGAAATACAACAGATTATAAATAAACTAATTTTGTTGTTGATGCAGTTGCTAAAGATGCTCAAAGATTACTTTGAAGAGTTTCGTGTGTACGTTTATCACACAATTCTTTGGCTTTCCTACGTTTATCACCAATATAGTCGGCCAACAAACGTGCTTCAACAACATCAAGTTTACGGCATATCGGAGTACACATACGTAAGCTTTGAGCTTCTTGTCGTTGCAATGATTGGTAATATTGATAAGCTTACGTAAAAAATAAAATGTCAGTTTAATCATCGACATCCGAATGCTTAAAATCATCATCATTCGGATTCATTTTTAGTAGAGAGAATATGTTTTTTGGTAGAGGTAATTATGAAGGTGTTTGAAAAATGGTTGAATGGGGGTAATATATATAAAGGGAAATAAAAATTAATTAATTTTTCAACCATTGGTTCCAATGGCTAGGTTTTTTTTTCTTTTTTTTTTTAATATAAAATACAGTAAAACTTTAGATTTCACGTAGTGCCAAACTTTTGGCTTGTGAAATGGCTCGGGGGAAGGGGTGTCATAAAGCCAGATTGGTGGCGCCGTTTGACCATCTATGTGGGAATGGCGTCGTTGAGCGTGATGATACCCAATGTTCTGAGGGTGTTGGTCATAAGGTGGTGTTTGTTATGCTTTATTAAAAAAATGTTTTATGCTTACATAAAAAAAAAAAAAAAAAAAAAAAAAAAAAAAAAAAAAAGTCCGACAGAGACATTAGCAAGTTTGTAAGTCTGGGTATACAAAACGAACAGATTCAAAATGTGTGATTTAAAAAAAATGAAAAAAAATAAAAAATAAAAAAGGCAACATAGAAGTGCATGAAGTAACAAGTTAGATATATTTCCGTGCAATTAGCTTAAAAAAATTAGCAATCATGGCATAAGATAATTGGTGGAATAGTCAAAGTCCAAAAATGTTATTACATGATACCACTACGGATGTTATACATGCATTCAGCTAAATTCATGTATCTTGCCAATGAGCGTCCTTCCAATTACCTTAAACGATCAAATGACACCAATCATCAATATTATATAGGAAAAAAGAAATGAATAAAAGAACCACACGTTTCAGAGAAAATAATCGTTTTTGAGAATATATATTTGCAAGCTTAAAAAATGGAATTTTATACCCACAATAATTCATTTACGTCCTATTTAGACCAAAAATTTAAAACTCATAAAATATCTATAACATAGAAGTTACCTCTATTTAAGATACTCCGTATGAGGTAGCAATTTGTAACTTTGTGCACTGCAAAATTTACTCTAAGCAGACGAGTACATGGTATGTGTTATCGTACAACATTCATTTGTTTAGGGTTAAAAAAATAGTTGATTTTTCGATATTGATAATAAAGCTTTTCTTTTATTCAATTCCACATTAAAATTGCGATCAATTGTTCTTTTAATTCGTATGTTGTTAGATTGTTACGATCCGCATCAACCTTTCACTAAATAATATATAGAGTGATAAACGATAATATCGAATAACATAAAGGCATTAACAAAAAAACATTAGATGAATGATTTATAAATAGTGTAAAAAGTATAATAAAAAAAACTTAGAAACATTGGATACTCGCAATAAAAATAGTTTAGAGCATATAGGGTGCACGCATGTTTAACCAACTTTGATACTGTGGGTGAGAGATGGTTGGGGCCTCCTTTGAGTTGGAAGAGATTCTCTCTTTTTAATTTGACAAGCTATCAAGGCATCTATTTGCAATTTACAGTGTAAACTACTATCTTAATATAATCGTATACGTTTATCGTATCACGCACCGTGATAAATGATGACAAAGACATGCACGACGGTTAACATGTTTCCCCTTTTTATTACCAAGTTTGATGATTTTACTACAACGACTAAAGGGCAGTTTTGTCATTTAACATATAACGAAACGGTGAGGTATAATTATGAATGGTCCTACATGCCTCCAAAACGACGGACAACCACGTCGTTGCGGTGGTGGTACTGGTGGTCTAATGTGACATATGAAGCCAATTTCAAGATGATTTTGGTGACCACAATATATATGATTTGCTTGTCTCACTAGCTTGGATCATATTTCTCATTATGCCACATTTAGCTACAATTTGTTCACATTCAAAACAAATGTTTGCCCCTTTATGCTTTATATGCTCATTCATGATATATTGAAAATAATTTTAACCGCATATATAATTCAATCAATGCTTAATATTAGTACTAGTTACCAACTAAAAGAGGTAAATTAATGGGATGTCAGTAGAATGGTGGGTGGTTGGTAAGAAGAGTGGCCACATAGTGGCGCAACTGGAGGATATAAATGAGATTTATGGGAGCAACATGGAACGGTTTGGATTTTTTGATAAAACCTGACCTCAAAATTTATAGGAAAGTATAAGGGTTGTCGACGTCGGGGAATTAATTTAAACTAGAACGGTATCCGCGCAATGCGTTGGCGGGTATCTTTTGACTAAATTTTGTGGAAGCAAATGTTTTTCATGATTCATCGATAAAATTGCACCATGTCCATGTGAACAGATGATCATCAGTTCTGCTTCTGCTGCAGTTACAACACTTGCCACCAATAATTGGACTATTCTATAATTAACAAGTTTAAAGTCTGAATTTTAAGCATTTCTAATTATGGAATAATACAAAATGCATTATAATGTAGTATAGATTGTTAAATGAAAAAAAATTATGTTTATTAAATACAAAATTACGTTTAATTACGATTGTTTATAAGTTTAATTTATGTGTATAATGCATTTTTTTAGTTGAAAAGGAAAATTTGTCGCGAATGGGAGAATGCTCATGACGAAAGATTTTTCGATTTGCCTTTGTTCTTATTAGTATTTTTCTTGTTGATGTGAGTTCCACTATTGTTATTCGTTACTATTTAAAATATCATTTTATTTATGTTTTTTTTTTTCATCACATAAAAAAAATATGTACATCACATTTGCATCCCATATTGTAACACTTCGTCTATTTAGCTCACACGCCTCTTCAACACAAACAATCCAATAGATGACAACTATCACTATTATATTATATGAAGCTGAAAATAATGGACATTACAATGTACTAAAATAAGTTCACGCCTATGAGGGTCAAATACATCCGATGACATTAGATGAGATAGAAAATGTTCAAGCTCCGCCACTAATTACATGTATTACTCCCTTTTTTTCTATTTCTTTCGGTACTTCATATATTGTAAGCAAACGTGAAATGAACTCTTGAACGTGTTACTTTTACTAACTTTTTATATCTATTTGAGTAGTAATAATGGAATACATTAAGTAACAAACTTCCATATATATGAATTTAAATCAACTTACCTGCTTACATGGTTTTTGTTAGAAGAAGGAAAAAATATAAGTCTAGAAACATAAGTTAGTGATTATGTAAAAGAAACGTCATAAGTTAGAATGCGAATTGCGGCTAGCATTTTCCCACTGTCTTTGTTTAAGATTAAAAAAAAAAAAAAAAAAAAATAGAGAAAAATAAAAAGTCTATTTTTATTTTTTAGAGGAGTTTGCGTGTGGGAGTTGAAGAGAAGGAGAAAAAGATAGAAACGTCAAAGCCTGCAATTCCTTTTTCTACCAACCATTGCATTTTCATTTAATAAATCACCTTCCATTACCGTAGTATTCCCGTTAGTTATTAGATAAACAGAAAATTTTGTTAAAGAAATACCTATTAGTTTCTAGTATAATATTAATAAACACATATTTTTTTGAGATATTCTTATATGACATGTATACTTGAAATATAATATTTATACTTGAAAGTTGTAGTGATTAGCATGTACGAGTGGTATTGAGTACTGACATATTAGTTCAGTATATATCAGTATGTGGTGGTGGAGGTTTTGATTGATGGTGGGTTAACATTATTAAAAGTTTATATGAAAGTGATAGTGGATTGACCGCGTATAATGAACTAGTTAGACGGAGTGGAAGTACATGGAGTTGTATTGTGAAAGTAGGGAGAGTCATACATAAGTCGGGTGTAAACTTTGTTTTTCTTTTGAAAGAAGGGAGGGAAATGAGTATAATATTCGTTTTCGTTGGATAAATGGGTTGGTGAAAATGTGGCTTTACGTGAAAATTTTTCAAGGGTTTTTACACTAGAAATACATAAAAATATCTCGGTTGAAGAAAAGAGATGTTGACGACGGGTGGGCGTCGGGATGGAGTTGGACGAGAAATCCAAGGGGTACAGCTATAACTGAACTCATGGAATTGACGATATATATATATATATATATATATATATATATATATATATATATATATATATATATATATATATATATTTTTTAATGTACATTTAGATTCATGGAGATGGCTTTTTGATGATAAATGTCTCTTCATGGTTAATTGTCATGGAGAAAAGATTAATAAAGTTACTTTAAACTCCACGGTTACGGCTTGAAAGACTAAGTGAAACACATACATCCTAAAAAAAAATTTGAATCTTTGTGGGGCGGCTCCAACATCAACGCCTTTCTATTCGCTCATGGTTACAACATATTGGTATGGATCTCAACACAATTCTTTTCCCTCATTGTAATACCGAGTTGTGGCATGATGGGAAAAAGTCTTTAAATAGTGGAACATGGGTAATTTTAATATTAGGTATATGAGAGATATAATTAATTATAGTGGTCACAATAATTATAACGCCATGCAAAAGAAATGTTGGCAAACGGTTTGTTGGGCAATATTGTACTTAGCATGGTGTATTCGTAATAAGAGAGTGTTTCCAACCTAACTACAATATGCGACGAAGTACAAGTTCTTGTCTACTTCTGGATTTCACACAGAGCGAAATGGAAAATTACGTTCTGGAATGATTGATGTATTGACCCTACAAATGCATCCAAAGGTTAAAATATACATTTGTTTGGCTTCAAGTTTTAGAGATCGTATGGGTTTATGTATACTGAATTTTATCTTATTTTTTGGTCTTGGATGGAGCGATCTTATGTTTTAGACTTGGATAAAGCCAATTGGTATTCTTTGGTTATAGAATTTGCTTACTGCAACATTTGACGGGGGGTTTTTATTTCACTAATGAAGAATAAGAGTTGCTATTATTTAGGAATGCTCATTTTTCAATGCTTCTTTAAGAAGTGGTGAGCGATGAGTTGTGACTATTGCTCACAACTTACTGCTACTACCCACTGATACTGCTCACTGCTACTTTTAACAAACACACCTTGTAAGGAGCATAATAATAATAATAATAATAATAATAATAATAATAATAATAATAATAATAATAATAATTGTATTTGCCAAATGGATATTAAGGTCACAACGTTCACCGCCTCTAAATGCTCTTAAATACTCTGCGCCAAACATAAAGCTAAAACCATAACAAGAAGAAGTTTCAACTCATATTAAGAAGCTTGGTGTAACGACTCCGAGAACATTTTTTTGTAACAGATCATTGTAGTTATTTTTTGTGGTGCTTTTGGGTGCTCATGTTCTTTGTATCGTATTTCGAAGTTTTTAATTTGTACCTATTTTTAGCTTCTCGTTAGCTTTGTGGTTTCATAATTAGATTTCAGCCGAAAATAAAATAATTATAATTTAGGTTGATCTTACAAATTTTGACTAACATTTTAATGTCCATATTCACCTAAACAAATTACTACATTTGTAATGATCGAATATATGCAATGTGCTTCTCTTTCTTTGATACTTCTTTTCTTTTTATTTTAAAAATGGGTTATGCAGCTTTAGTGTAACTTTAGCGTTTGTGTGCATCCATGTTTAAAGGGGAAAAAGGGTGTCTTTTGATTTGAAGGACATTGTGGTGGAGTAGTATTTTAATAAAAGGAAGTGGTTAAATTCAACTCTTTAAAGAGGTTGCCCTCCTTTCAAGCAATACCACATTGACCTTCTTCTCTTTTTATACTAAAAGCATAAAAGACTCACATGTTTTAACAAAAAAAAATAGCAGTGAAAAAAAAGTCACGAGTGATCAATTCTTCTTCACAATTTCGTTTGAGTAATGGTTACAATTCATTGTTATATTTGTGTAAGCTTTTTACCTCTTTATTATTAGTTTATTACGGAGTACTATGTAATGTAGTTAACGATTTGTTCTCTTCAAAAGATTTAACTCGATAAAAAAGTCTTGACTTCGCGAATCTATGGGCGTCGAATATTTTTTTCTCCAAAGACTAGCCCAAATGATAATTATATGTCACAATGATCTTTTAGCAAAAATCAGAAACAACTCAAGCCGTTTTTTTTTTTAACCGAGTCAACTACTCGTATACAAAGCAAATATTAAGTTAATAATATCAAAGCAATACATTGATTCTTATATGTGTATCCAAATAAACAATAAAAATTCCCAGATTTGGTAAGCAATGATGGGCTTACATTTTCATCGAAGAATAATTAAAGCAAAAGAAAGTTGCATAAGTTATTAATGTTAATATAATGGTTTGAAAAAAATAGATAGTAATTATTGGGAGATATACACATTATATTTTTATAATAATATATGTCAATCATTCCAATATAATGGCTTACTCTTTTTTCCATTCCATTAGGTTATCATTTGATAATGGCTAATGGCTATGTTTCAACTCACATATATAGTGTCCTTTTCAATACTCCGTATTATATTTCTAACGTCTACGAACACATTTCTATATAAATAATTACCTGAAGCAACCTTCTATTTTTGTATCAAAGCTCCTACAAATAAAGATTGTAAATATCTTAACTACTTATAATGTAGATTTAGTTAAACGGGAAAAGTGGAAAACTGAATTTTCAGTCAATCCTCATTTTACCCTTCTATACTACAAGGGTGAGAGAAAATGAATGTGTAATTAATGCTCTTATTAAAACATCACATAATTTAAAATTACAATAATTTATCCATATGGTACAACCAATTAAAAGCATCTATATAAAATTAAAAACAATCAATTAAAACACCCCTTACTAAAAAAGTACAATAAAATTTTCACAATATACAATTTAAACAAGCTACAACATAATATAAAATATAAAATAATTAAACACACTAATTAATGTTATTTTTAAAACACCCTAAAATGAAAAGTATATGTTATTATACACATTATACAAATTAATAAAACACACAAAACTTTATACAAGCTAACAAGTTGATGTTGCATATAGTTTTGAAAACTGGACCGGGCCAACGGGTTCAACTGGGAAAAACATATAGTTTTGAAAACTGGACACGACGGGTTCAGTTATTAAAAGCATGACTCGGTTTAAATCGACCCGTTTTTCGACCGGAACGGTTCAACCGGGTTTCAAAACATTATGTTGACATGAGATTAAGTATCAAAGTCAATAAGTCAACAAATTCAATAAGTCAACACATTTAGTAACTGATTTTCATATCAATTTGGGCGGGAAAATCAGTTACTAAATGTGTTGACTTATTGATTTTGTTGACTTATTGACTTTGATACTTAAGCTCATGTCATATGTTTAATCCCTAAATCTTCAAACTTTTATTAGAGGTGGCAAAACGGGCGGGCACGGGCACGGGCTAAAATGGCACGGGTTAAAACAGGCATGGGCTAAACGGACAAATTATAAATCGGGCCAAACGGGCACGGGCTAAAACGAGCAAATTATAATTCAACTATTAAAAACATTCGGAACAGTCCTAAAAACCTCTTTAATTCATCTTGTAAAAAAAATCAAGCATCTAAGTCTTAACTATATTTAATTATTTTTTCTTGAAAAAAAAAAAAAAAAAAAAAAAAAAAAAAAAAAAAAAAAAAACTGACTGCAAATTTGAGAAAATCTGCTGAGACAAATGAATAAAAATGCAACTAATTAAATATATCTATCAATTAATTAGAGTATTAAATAATTATGCATAAAATAGTTAATAAATGAGATAAATTAAAATTAAAATAGTTTAAATGTTTTATAGTTACCAGTGACAAGTGAATTAGTCGGGAAAAAAAAATGAGAGTAATTGTTTGAAAGTTGAATTCTGTGATTCGAAAGCCCATCTAATAATATCTGTTTTTATCTTTTGCCTGTAAGAGCCCATCTAATAATATCTGTTTTTATCTTTTGCCTGTAAGAGCCCATCAAATAAATGCAAGGGAGCAAAAAACGCCCCAAACTTTTAAAAAAGTATCAAAAATCGCCCAAAAATTACAAATTGGGCAAGATTTGCCACCTCTAACTTTTATTATTTTTTATTTATAACCCATAAACTTTCTTTTATCATTAAACGATCTGTCGTTATAAAATCTCGTTGTTTTGCACGGGTATTCGTCTAGTTTATACTAATTGTTAAAGTTAATTGAAGTATACAAGTAAAGTGCTTCTTTCAAAGACAAGGCAAAAGCTTATGTCCCATGTGTTTACTTTTTAATTTTTTTTGGCTGATTCAAATATTTGCCTCTTTAGATAAGTTACTCAATTTAAGTATTGGAGACATATTGATTATTGCCTCACTATTTCTTCTTGTAATGATAAACTTGTATGAAATTCTAATTTATGTATACAATTAAACAGGTAAACAAATAAGGTGTTCCTTGTACAAAGAAGTAAGGAACCCATAAAGAGCAAGTCGTTTTACTCATATGTATACGACCTGACCGGGATATCTTCACCGTTTTCTACCATTTCCCATGCCAATCCCACAAATACACTACAGTAATTTATAAGTTGTCGTGCTCCATTACTTGCTTGTCCTCGAGATTTTTTGCTTAAGATTTCCCTCAAGTTTTGGATTTAGACCCCTTACCTGTGATGGTATACTTTGTAGGTATCTTGTATAAACAAAACTAAACTATCTTAAAAAAGTGTGAAAAACATAAAAGGTATAAATGAGGTGAACAAGAACCAAATTAAATTAGTGGTGGTTTGCTTAATTTGCAGGTAATTCCATGAATAATTTAATCAAAAATGAATTAGATGTCTATTAGATGAATAGAATACCATTATACAAGTGAAGTCATCCTTCAAACAAGCAAACATTGATACGTAAGCTTGAATTAATTACACACACTCCCCACCGCAAGCTTGTGACATTTTAATGGATTTGGTTTGCTCCTTATTTATTCTGACCTTAAATAACAAAAAAAATATATATATTGGCAACCCAAGTGCATTATTGATTAGACATATGATATGTTATATTCAATGTCTCCAAACAAAAAAAGAAAAGGGAAGAACGATAGCGTTTGAGTTTTAATGTCTAGTGAATTATTTTCGTATGATTATGCTTGTTCAAAAGAGACTAACTTACTTCATCTACAAATATAATGCATGTCTATCGTATGTTTCGTTTTCTTTTATATGAAGTATTTATATATAAACTCGCGATATTGGCTTTTTTGGTTATGCACTTTTTTGTGAAAGTCATGTTTGTGTACAAATATGTAAGCAACGTACATACTTATAGTGTAATTTTATTTTAATACGGTATAGTGTAATCGTGAAAGCTGATGTGGGGACAAGTAGGTTTCGTAAAAAATAACACTCTTTAATGTAGAAAAGAAATTTTAAAGAGAAAGAGAAACGTATTGGCATAGTGAAGAAAGGTGATTCGTTTATGTGTTTTGTGCATGAGAACACGATACCTCTATCTATATGCACCTTCCTTTTCATCTTGATTCTCTTCCTTAACCAAAATCAACTTTGTTTCGATTCGCTTTCTATTTTTTTTCATCTTTGGGAGTGTTTCAGTACTAAAAGATATTATGTTTATTTGCGCACTCGAAAGATTTTATGCTTTGTGTTGCGGGCAAACAACATACTAAGCGTGAACAAGCTTGAAGTTCTTACTTGTGTGGTATGATTGGCCCCGAAAACATGACATTTCAAGCAATTTTTGCTATGTGAAACGAGACGTGTTTTTTACTAAAGTTTTAACCCAGAAGATAAAGCAATATCCTCAAATAGGTTGGGCAAATAGTAATTGATATAAACTTGGCACTTTTGAGGAATTCTTATGAAACAAGAGAATTCAAGAGTTTTTAGTAGTTTGGATTATAGATGAAATGGTTCATTGCGTATACTTGTTGTATATGGCATGATAACACAAAACAAATCACTGAAAGAAATTGTGGATGTGACTATTACTATTCTTAATTACATATTTTTAATCAAATGTTAAACATCTAGAGGAAAATATATAAGAAAACTTCTTTATGCCAATATGATTGTTATGAGTGGCCGAGTGGGTATTCAAGCTAAAATACATAACCATGGAGATATAGTGGTTTTGTACAAATAATAAACTTTCGCTGTAAAGCTTAAACTCCAAAGTTTTTATATTATGTATGTTTCGGATCAAGATTAAAGAATTAGAACATTGATTGGCATGTCTAACTTATGGACCCACTTCTTCATAAACCAATAAAACACTTCTACGTCTCTTTAGGCATAAAATTAGTCACCCCAATCATTTTTCAAAGAATTAAACCACATAAGAAGAAAATGCATCAAGCACGAGTCTTAGACTCTTAGGTACCTCAAGAAACTAAATTTTAAGTTTTTTATACATATTTTGGCAGTTTGCATGTATAAAATTTTTATTTTCTTTAAACAACATGAAAAAGAAACTTTAATATCATAAAATAATGCAACTAAAGTAAAGGGAGTTGATACTCCCATCATATTTTTTTATGCAAATACCATAACTGTGCATTGCAGTGTTGTACGGTACAACATTGTAATGGACAAGTTGTGGTGCAAGCATAAAAAAAATGTGGCGGACAACTCCCTAAAGTAAATGTCTCGTAAAATGATATATTGTGCGTGTGTGTCTCGAATGTAGATCATGATCCGTTAGTCACTCTTGGATTTCTTTAGTTGGCCCAATGGGGTGGTTATTAACTTAATTTTTATGGGCTTGAAAGTTTTTTAAAGTCTAAACTCTAAAGTCTATATGTGTCCTTAAGGCCCAAACTTTAGTTTATTAATTTTGTCATAGTTGTTTTTCTTAGAGGGCTTAACGTTCTATTTGGACTATTTTATTTTTTTATTTTTTTTTAAATAAGCAACATACCATACATTTATTTTTTTTATTATTATTTTTTATTTTACTTGAAATGGCATATTGGGTAACATTTTATATACTCTATATGCCAAAAACTTATAAATTACGTGTATCTGCTTATGTCCACCACCTAAAATCAGCAGGTAATTACGTATACCTAGCTCACACATTTTTGTTTTTGGCATATTGGGTAACATTTTATATACTCTCTTAATATTTATAAGTTTTATATGTAGTTAGATCTTACTTAGATACATGTAATTACCTGCTGATTTTGGTTTTTGACATATTGGGTAACATTTTATATACTCTCTCTTAATATTTATAAGTTTTATATGTAGTTATATCTTACTTAGATACACGTCAAGAGTGTTAGGTCTTACTTAGATACACGTCAAGAGTAGTAGCACCCATATAAATACACCCCATCTTCCCTGAACCACCTTACCTGCTGATTATAGAAATGGCGCTTTTTGATGTTCATTACTTGCTGATTTTGGTTTTTGGCATATTGGGAATCATCATTTTTATCATATAAGCTACGCCTTATGGCAGGGTATGTTACATAAACTTAATTTCATTCTATAAGTTGAACTTCCATTATTCATCTCAATAATTTTAAACTAATGCAAATAATAATCAACGTTATTGTGCGCAGAAGCAAACTTTGAAGATCTTGAGTGCATTGATGGCATTATGCCTTGTGATATCTCTTGGATCGTTTTATTTATTTCATGGACCGACTCGGGATCTAGTTGTGGGTTGGATAAGTGTTGCATTTTCCATTTGTGTTTTTGCATCCCCTATTACTATCGTGGTTGTTACTTATTCATTAATTACTATATAATTCGAATATAAATTAAACAATATAACTTTTTCTTAAAAATAAACTGTTTCATGTAAATAACTAAATTTAACATGTTTTTCAAAACGCGTCTATTAGCCCCATTAGAGATAACAGGGCTGGTTAAGCGAGTACACATACATCAAAAAGGAATAATTTCCGTTATCTTTTGTGTGATTACAACACTTACAGGTTTACAGGTTGTTAAAACCAAAAATGTGGAATTCATGCCATTCACATTAACATGCTTCCTCACGCTTAGCGCAATGACGTAGTTCGCCTACGGGATGTTCACCATGGACCTTCGTGTAATGGTACACACCATTTTTATTTCATATTATTTTTTAACTTGGTACATTTTAATAATTATAACATCCTTAACTCGTAGATCAAATGTACATATTGTAGGCGCCAAATATCATAGGATTTGTATTGGGCATGATTCAATTGTCACTATACCAGTATTACAAACAAAGAGGCAAGACAAAAGAGAACACCGCTGGAAAAAAAACTCCCGTAACACATTGTCACTATACCAATATTAAACTCGAAAGTAGTCACCGTGGATTCTAGCCGGAGCAGGTGGAAGTGAAGTCGAAGAGGACTTGGCGTGATTCAACCAAGGCGATGATGTTATCTTGACGATGTACGAACTTGGCGTGATTCAACCCTCTTATCACATTGTGCCGAACCCGATGCACCTAAGCTTTATTCATATAAACACACATTTAAGGAAATATTGGAATGCATAACTATGCATCCAATACTCAAATACTTTTAAATCCTCTATGGTTCATCTACTCTGTTTGTGCAGTTATGTTATATGTGGTAACTCATTATCATAAATATTGCAATGTAAACTCTTGTCATTCCTAAATGACTAAATATATGAATGATATTACATTTCATTTGAATTTTCTCTATAATAGTTTATGTTTTATCACTTTTATGTTTCTTATTTAGTGTCCGTTTGGTTCGTAGATGGGTTTATGATTAGGATTTGGATTTAAATTTGAAATTGGTTTAGGATTTGGATTTGGATTTGAAGTAAGAGAGAGAAAATAATATTTAAAAATATATTATATATTTAAATATAAATTAAAAATTATTTATATTATTAATGATGTGATAAAAAAAATATGAGAGTGAAGAAACATGTGGTCCACACATTGTCATAAAACCTTATAAGCACCCCTACTTTAGCACATGCTCAAATATTTGAAGTATAAATCTAAACCCAAATGTTAAAAATGCTACCAAACATTTGATTTTAAATTTTTAATCCCAAACCTTTTATAAACCCACAAACCAAACGAGCCCTTAATTTCTAATAAATGACAAAAGCAACTTTGTGTTAAATGACCAACCAATGGTTGGTGATCGATGTGTTAGAGTTTTATGACAAAAAAACTAATCTTTTGGTTGACGGTTTGTTCTATTTACATCATTAACTTGTTTCCTTAAATAAATAATCTAAGGATGAGCTCTGTAATTTGTTGCTAAAATGTTTTACCGTGTTTGGTGAAATTGTTATAAATGAGATCGGAGATTGAGCTACAGCAGATGAAACGTATTAGTTACTTGAGAAAACATTTAGTTTCTAAAACTTACAAAATATTTTATATATCTGGATATCCGAAATTTCGAAGAATAGTTTTATATATCCAAATATTCAAATATCCAAATATTTATAATTTTTGAAAAACTATTACATGAGTTCCAACACTTACATTTCACAAAACCAAACTTTTTAATAAATTTTGGTCTTCGGATATCCAAATACGGATAATTTTTAAACACTCACGATCTAAATCAAGAAATCATAGATTAGTTAAATATTTTATCAAAAATAATAAGATTACATAACGTGTTTATAAAGATGAGATGTGTGAAAATATATAAAAGAATGAAAACTAACTTTACGAATTTATTGTACTGTTAGTTAAATAAACATTTGTTACGAATATCTAATACCGGTGTCTCTTAGTTTTTGGGCTTTTGAGTACTTGTATCAAAACTAATATGTATATTTATTTATTAGTTTTTTGAATATCCGTATGAGGCAGTTCGATTTTTCGGTTTGGGTTTTCATATAAAACCAAAAATCGAACCAAAACTTTTGGTTTTTTTAAAAACCAAAACCGCACCATCGGTTTAGAAATTGTTCGGTTTGTTTGAAACGGTTTTTTGGTTTCTTGTTCGGTTTTTTGCTCAACCTAGGCCTTAGTGTTATTAAATTAGGGAGATGTATATCTAATTATCGTAATCAATTTAAGGCCTAACTCAAAACCAGACACCATCCCTCCTTAATAGGACCAAACAATAATGTCCATTAACATGGTCATCACAAAAAATAATTTCTTAAAAAACAAACCACCACAATTTGATACATTCATCTTCCTAAATTTACCATTTTCATTTCATCAAGTTTTCCAATGGAAAAAACCAATAGCGGTAAGGCTAAGAGTAGGCGAAAATCTAAACCTGAATTATCTAAAGTCCGCGACGTTACTGATGTCGCGGACCCTATAGATGGTCCATATGAATCTTTGATAGATTTTGATCATGATCAAATATTAGCCGATATTGATAATTTGATCAACGAATTATCAAATGTAGATGAAAAAGGTAGCCCACCCGAAATTCCTAATATGGTGGACACATTTATTAGGATCATGGAACAAAAGATTAAAACATACAATTCGATCAAATCAGGCACGAGATTCAATAATTTGCCAGAAGAAGACGGGTTTTTTATAAGCTCCATTCGACGTTTATTGAAGCTAAAAGATGCATTTAGTATTACGAGTAAAGTCGTGGAACAAGCGATGGCGTTATTAGAAGACGAATTTCGAGCTATTTTAAGGGACACCAATGCTCCTTCGGAACCAATTTCAAAAGCGGTGGCATCGGACTCGAATAGCTCGGTTACGGAAGAAGATTTCCTGGGCTACTCGAAAGAAAACATACTCTTGATGAACAAAATAGTTTCCGTGATGATCCATTCAGGGTATCAATACGAATGTTGTCAAGCGTATAGCACAATACGCAAAGACGAAATAAACGATCAAGTTAAAAGATTCGAGTTTGAAAAAGTAAATGCAGAAGATGTACCTAAATCGAAATGGTATTCACTCGAACCTGATATAACTCGATGGGTTAACTTAACAAACCATTGTTCGGAGATACTTTTACCCGCAGAACAGGAACTTGGCAAAACAGTGTTTTCAGATCACATTTCTGTTTTTACGGGATTATTTGTTAACCTCGTTCGCGGTACCCTCATGCCACTTCTCGAATTCCCGAACAAAGTTGGAACGATTAAACCAAAGGCGAAAAGATTGTTTAAATTCCTTGATATATACGAATCACTTCATGATTTATATATTGTTGCTGACGAGTCAGGACCAACTACAGTAAATCTCGAAGAATATGGTCATATGAAAGCGGAAATAAAGTCCGTAAAGGCCGGCATTGGTAATTCAATCATGGATATGTTCAATGATTTAAAAAACTCGATCCAAAATGACGGGAGTAGAAACCCCGTTCAAGGCGGGGCCGTACACCCGTTAATCCGCTATGTTATGAATTTTCTAAAATTCGCGTTCGAAGAGTACCAAAATATATTTGACAATATATTTGGAGAAGATTGTATAAAAGAACTAGCGTCGATAATTGAACTACTAGACACTAACCTCGAAACAAAATCGGGACTTTATAAAGACCCGTCATTGCGGTACATATTTCTAATGAATAATAATCGATACATTTTACAAATAGTGAAAGGTTCAAAAGAGATGAAACAACTAATGGGTGATAATTGGTGTAGACGCAAGTCATCTGATGTTCGAAATTATCACAAGAGTTACCAAAGGGAAACATGGACCAAGTTGTTACAATGGTTAACTCAAGAAGGTGTTCAAGTGCATGGGAAACCAAGTCGAAAAGTACTTAAAGACAGGTTTAAGAATTTTAATTCCATGTTTGATGATATACACAAGACGCAAAGTGCGTGGGTTATTAGTGACGAGCAATTGTTGTCTGAGATCAGGGTTTCGATAACGGCTGTTATTAGTCCAGCGTATAGGTCGTTTGTGGGTCGGTATAAGGCACAATTTGACGGAGGTAAGAGTATCGATAAGTATATAAAGTATCAACCTGAAGATATTGAGTCGATGATTGAGACATTATTTGAAGGTAATTTACGAATTTATATTGTTGTTTTGCTACTGTTACTGTTAGTTTCGTCAAATATACCCGAAACTAACATGTTTATTTCTAATATTTGTTTAACAAGGCACGGAGAAGGTGGAGACACAACTGAATGGTATACAAGCTGTATCAACTATGAAGCATACTACAGGGGCCTTCAAGAGTTTATTAAAAAGTTATAAAAATGTGGGACTTATGTAGTTTCAAACTTTCAATATGATAGAATTAGTATTGCATTTCATTTTCTAGCTAGAACCAAATTTAGTTAGTTATATATTGTGTCACACTTGTAGATATAGGACAATGTAAATGTAACAATCCAATTCTTTTTTTTTTTTTTTTTTTTTTTTTTTTTGAGTTTGTTCCAAGATATCTTATCCGGAATTCTAAATAAATGGGTGAGTGTAGAGCTAAAGTGCTCATGAACTAGAGAACGACACATCTAGAGTTGTAAAATGACACAATAATACAATATATGTGGATATCGTGACATATGGATTTCACATAGTTGGTAGAGAAGAGAGCATTTTTGCCATTTTTAAACCTATTAAGTTTGTTGCATTCTTATAATTTTATACTTTCTTTCTATAAATTCTTTTGGTTGTAACCGTCGTACATTTTCTTTTGTTCTTTCTTCTTCCAAGTATAATGATGTGGCCACCCAATCTGAGGTGATACATTTCCAATCTCCAGCTCGACCAAGCATTCGTTTTGCAGGTTGAGTTCAAACTTAATGAAATAACTATCATTTCAGGCTCGACTCAACTAATACCACGTCGATTGCTAACACTATCCAAGCCACTCGCAAATATTTAACAAGTTGTACTGTCTCAAATACACCCTACTCACACCTATAAAGACCCATTTGCAAAACTTTTTTTTTCTTTTCTTGTAATACTTGGATGGACTAAAAGATGAGGGTTAGAACCATGATGTAACATATATTGCACATGATTTAACTTTGACTTGAGATAGTCAGATAACCCCACGCTGTTCAACACAAACACAACGCATAACCATGAACGTTGCAAAGGATGTTATGAGCAATTCACAGATTATACTACTACACAATGGTTTGATAGTGACTATGGATGATGAACTTGGTGTGTTTCGTAAAGGTGGAATAGTTATTGAAAATGATAGAATTGTAGCTATTGGTCAATCATTGGATATAGTGACTGAATTTTCTTCTTCAAGTTCACAGGAAATTATTGATCTTAATGGCCAGTTTCTACTTCCTGGTTAGTTCTTTTGTTATTATTATTTTTTCTTTGCCAAAATTGAACAATTTTCAAGTTTGTAAAAAATACAAATTTCAGTTTTTGAAGCAGATAAGCAGTTTGGAGTCTTTGATGATCTAAAATGCTTTTGCTTATATGCTTCTCAAAGTGCTTAAACTAACATTAGTTTTATAGTGCTAGTAGATTTAGCAATAGTACTAGTAGTTGGTTTTGTGTCAATTCACAAAGTAAGACTATTGAACACGAAAACTTTAGATATATGTAGAAAATGGTTCACTGATATATTTTTAAATTGTTAAAAAGTATCTATCTAAAAACAACGGCCTTCGTTTTACAAGATTATTACAGTAGTATTGTGAACGAGGAACACAGTTTTGTCTTCTGAGTCATACTGTCATAGTTATGGTAAGGACTGAGGAGGAGTGAGGACCCCTACAAAACTGAGAATTTTAAAAAATGGTGGACGTTTGTGATATCCTATAGCGCACTTGCTCAAATCCTCCCCACTCGACTATGTTGTTTATTGTATATTAGGATTGATCAATACGCATGTCCATACATCACAACAACTAGCTAGAGGGATTGTTGACGATGTCGATTTGCTTACATGGTTGCACCATCGCATTTGGCCGTATGAATCGAATATGACTGAAGAGGATTCCTACATTTCCACTTTACTTTGTGGAATTGAACTCATACACTCTGGTGTAAGCTCCCTCGGTTCCATATTTCAGTAATCTATCAAGTTTTTTTTTTTTCCAACTTTAAATTTAGTAGTTCAAGATCTGGATGCTGATTGATTGACTATCAGGTCACATGCTTTGCAGAAGCACGAGGACAACATGTATCAGGAATGGCCAAAGCAGTAGAATTACTAGGTCTGCGTGCATGTTTGACAGAGTCGATTATGGACTCTGGTGATGGTTTACCGTCTTCATGGGGCATTAGGACTGCTGATGAATGTATTCAGGTAACTTTTTAACGATGCAGATCCTGAAATAGATTGGACTAGACAATACGGTATTTGTCATTTTGTTATGCATTTTGTCAGAAGTTGACGTTTTTCTGTTAGAGAACGGTCTCAAAAGGAACTGCACAAGAAACACCATAATACAGCTGATGGACGCATAAGAATATGGCTTGGGATTAGACATATTATGAACTCAACTGATCGATTTCTTTTAGAAACAAGAGATATTGCAAAAGAACTACAAACTGGAATCCACATGGTATCTCTCTAACTAAACTTTTGAGCAGATTTCCAATATATTTATTTGTTGAAGCCCGGTTTCTTATTACCTGCTTGTTTGGAACAATAGCATGTTGCAGAGATACCTTTTGAAAATGATCTCGTGATTCAAACTCGTGAAGTTGATCATGGAACAGTTACATACCTCGAGAAAATTAAGTTTTTGACAAGCAACTTGCTAGCAGCTCATTATGTATGGGTCAATGAGAATGAGGTATTCCTCTAAATTAAGCCTGGTTACTTTCACTATTAGCCGACTAACAAACTTAAAACATAGTGCTGACATTTTGAATGTATTGTTTTGGATTGTATTATTTTTCATTCTTATCTTATACCTGTTTCAGATTAGATTTATTTCTAATTTTGGGGTTAAGGTGTCTCAATGTCCTCCTGCTGCCATGCGCATGCTTGGGTTCGGCCAATTAAGGAAATGCTTGATGTCGATGTTTGTGTATCATTGGGGACAGATGGAGCACCATCAAACAACAGAATGAGCATTGGTATGTTTTCTTTTTAAAGTAGGATTATTTTTTATGTACTATAATAAAATTAGTTACTCTTATACCGTTGATGAGATGTACCTAGCTTCTCTGATCAACAAAGGAAGAGAAGTTTATAAAAATGGGACTACCGATCCTACAGCTCTTCCTGCTGAATCTATTCTGAAGATGGCAACTGTAAATGGTTCAAAGGCAGTACTTTGGGACAACGAGATAGGATCTCTTGAAGTTGGAAAAAAAGTTGGTTTCTCAAGAGGGCAAGATGGACCGGTTGGGTAATGGACAAAACGGGTCGGGTTGGAAATGGCGTTTCTAATATGGGTCAAAAGGGCCGGGCCAGGTTGAGTTGGGTTGAGCCAACACTTTTTGATAAGTTTTTCTAATTTTATTATTGCTAAGAAGTGCGCAAATTTTTTTATTTTATTTATTTTTTATTTTTTTTTTGAAAAGTTGCCATTACAAATGTATGCATTACAAATTGACCTTGGATGACCTTCAACCCCTTTGACCCATCTCCTTTCAGCTGTTATCTTTATCTGACCAACTTCCCTATATCAGATAAAATATAACCCCATATTGACCCATATATTACTAATTGCTCGACCTGATTACCTATAGTTCATGACGTTAATGTTGTTCTTTTGCATATTTCGGCAGGCTGACTTGATTTTAATCAATCCGTCCTCGTGGTCAATGGTTCCAATTCATGACTGGTATATACTTTATCAACACTTTCCCATAAATCTTGTATATGCAAACACTCCCAACACCTCTTCTGAATTTTATTTAAACTACTTCATCCTTATAAGATGTAATCATTTTCTAGACAATCATCTTATAAATAAACACCAAATATATTTATGTTTCAAATATATCCAAGATTTTGTTCTTTTATATTTCTAATATCCATATGTGTTGTTTGCTTTGTAAATGCAGTATCTCGAGCCTTGTGTTTTGCTTGCGAAGTGAAAATATAGACTTTGTTATGTGCAATGGGCGTTGGATCATGAAGAATCAGAAAATCATGAACGTTGACGAGGTATCATTGTTATATTACTCATATAGCCATATCAATTAGGCACCTGGCTATATAAAATTAATAAATGGACATTGTTCTACTATATGCAGAAAAAGTATCATTCTGTTAACAAAACTTTGCTTATTCAAAATAGGGCGAGATTATTTCGATGGCAAAGCATGCTTCCGCGCAACTTTTGAAAAGGGTAGGCATACAAAATCCAAATAGGATGAAGCTCATATAAGCTACATGCCTACATGCTATAAACATTTGTTTTCATTTGTGTTATTTACATATGTACAGTCGTACAAACATTATAAGCTTATCTCAATTCAAAGAATGTGGATTATTTACTGACTTTGTTAAGCGATAGGTTCTAATAGTTTTCATGTACTTTTACAAATTATTTTATAGCAATTGTTAGTATCGATAATTTTGTATGATCATGTATAAATTTAGGGCTATAAACAACCGAGAGATAGCTCGCGCTTGATTTGGACTCAAGCTGAATGTGAACAGTGAAGACCTTATTGTATCGTGAGCCCTCATAATGTAGGCCTGAGGTAATTGAAGATTCAAAGCTGGATTGGTACATGTTTGGCAAAGCCCGACTTAAAGGAGCTTAAGCAAGCTCTTTTTCTTTCCATTTACCGGTTTTAATACCAAACTTGTGTTTGGCTAGTGCGAGTTTAGTTCTAGCATAGGACCATGTGACCAAAAGTTAGGGCACATGGTGAGCTTGTTCCTTTACATCGGGTGGTCGTTAACCGACATATTCATAGCATTACCTATAAACATTATTGCACAAGCATTAGGTTTTTATGAAAAGATTCATGTTAGCTATGATATTGTGAAGGTATGCAATCAACATAATGAATGTATGCGTTTTCAACTTTTTCAATGTTTTGCTTGAGATTTTCTCTAATGAGACTTTAAATTAGGATATATGTTTGAAGTTGTTTACTAACACCTTCGTTATCATCACACTCCAATGTGTTACGAGTAATGAATTGAACTGTTCTGAATTACATGAACTTAAACGTTTGATGACCAATGAATTATGAGTAAAAACAAGTTAAATACAGGAAAGAAAAAAAGCCAGCTATTGTATGATCGTTTTTACTTATCAAAATTATTAAACAAGTGAACAAAACTTTTGTATACTTGACATAAAGATACTCTTTTCAACCATATCAACTTGCATCTCATTCTTTAAGAATATACAAAAGTCAATTTAAACACTACTACACTAGTTACAACTCATTCAATATTTATTAAAAACAAAATTTATATAGGTAAAGAAAGAATACATTAATAAAGAATTTGTAGATTTTGTGTTTATTAAGATTGCCTCAAACCGCAAGGGTGACCCAGCGGTAAGAATACCAGCCTTCCAATGAGGAGGTCAAGGGTTCGAATCCAACGGGGAGAAAATTAATCCTCTTGTGGCCACGGAGGTTCACCTACGCCGACTACAGGCTATCTAAAAAGGGTAATCTCCTTGGGATTAGTCGGCTCGCAATGTCGAGTCGGAAACCCATGATTAAAAAAAAAAAAAAAAAAAAAAAAAAAAAAAAAAAAAAAAAAAAAAAGCTTACGTTTGGTTTTTTTCAGATGTTTTATGTCTCGTCTGCAAATCATGTCTGTGAGGGAAAAGGTGAATCTGAAGTTTTTAAAATACAAGAAATAATAAACACATAAAAAATAATCTATAAAATTGAAGAGGAAAAAAAGTCAGTTTTGCCTCTTATGTATAAAAATAAACAAACAAACTTATTTCATTTCCTCCTCAGGCTTGTAGACATAATAGGAAAAAACAAACGCACTTCTTTCATTTACATAAGAAGAAAACACAAACACACTTCTTTAATTTACTTTTCTCGCTTGTAGACAAAAGTGAAAATAAGTATTTCTTCTAAAAAACAAACACCGCCTAAATATATGTTTAAATAAGATTTTGTGATCATCAAGTCACTATTTAATTTTTTATGTAGCAAAGTACTGAATTATAACATGTCGTTTGGTTCACATATGGAAAAAACCAAAACTGAAATTTTGCATGATTAAATATTTAAATCAGATTTTGTGACAATTACGTAAGAATTTAATTTAAATAAGATTTTGTGACAATTATGTAAGGATTTGACTTTTTAATTAGTAGATTTAACCACTTCATTTGGTTAGCGGATTTTAAACCGAATACTTAAATATTTTCAAAATTTTGTAATTCAGAATATTGTCACGCATTTAATTAACAACTAGCTTCATTACTAAATTACATAAAAATCCCAAATTTCCTTTAATATTTCCCCTCTTAACCTGACAACTAAACGTTAGCTCAACTCGACTTCACTTACCCCGACCCGACTCGGACAAAAAGAGAAACATGGCATAAAATATTTAATTTTAACTGCAACTGGGTTATAGCACAATCATCACCTAATGTCTTCAAAAATGACATGATTGACCCTCCATACCAAAATACAATAATATTGATATTAATTTTTTATATTAAATCCCAAACATGCCCTTTGATCATGCTTGGTCTTGAGGGGCCTAATAATGTTAGTAGGGTAATTTTAACATGGAATACTACAACTATATCAGATGGCATGGCATGACATAGACTATGGTAAAAAAGACTACAAAGATAAAACATAATTTATGCATGAAAAGACCCATGCAACCACATACACATTAGCATGTACCCTTCCATTTGATAGATACAATCGATCCCTCCATGTAGTCATACAAACAGTCTTTTCATGAAGCCATACAAAAACCAACTTCATCCTCTCTATTTCACACCTTCATCCTCATATAAATACCAACTAACTATTTGAGTTAAGAACACAATCTAGACACACAAACACATTCTATACAACAACTTATGGTAAGCCTTTTCTTATTTTGAGTGATCTCAGGTAACATGCGGAACACGAAGAAGAATCTTGCTCCACTTTCAACCTGCATATCCTGGTAGCATCAATGTTCATTGGTTGCGTTTGTTTTTTCAAATGTTTTATGTCTGATATGCAAATCATATATGTGAGGAAAGAAATGAATCTGAAGTTTTTAAGATACAATAAGTGATAATCAGACGAAAAAATAATCTACAAAATTGAAGAGAAAAAAAGTCAATTTTGCCTGTTATGTCTAAAAATAAACAAACACACGTCTTTCATTTCCTCTTCCAGCTGCAGACATAAAAGAAAAAAACAAAAGCACTTTTTTTATTTAGTGTTCTCGCCTGCAGACATAAAAGGAAAAACAAACGCACTTTTTTTATTTACTCTTCCCACTTGCAAACAAAAATGAAAATAAGTATTTTTTTTAATGCAACAAACAACCACTCTTTTTTAATGAATTAACTTTTGGATTTACATAGAGGTGGAAGTCAAACGGGCAACAAGCTTCGCTGCTAACCCTTTTTGGATTGCAAATATTGCCTAAGTGTATGTTTAAATAAGATTTTGCGACCATCAAGCCAATATTTAAATTCTTATGGAGTAAAGTAGTAAAATATATCATGTCGTCTGGTTCACATATCAAAAAACCGAAACCGAAATGTTGCACAATTAAATATTTAAATAAGATTTTGTGTCAATTACGCAAAGTTTTAACTTTCTAATTAGTAAATTTAACCACATCATTTGGTTAGTCGATGCTATGTAGTTAATCTTGGCGATATCTCGGCGAGATCTCGGATCTCGGAGCTTGGGAAAATATCGGTTCCAAATCTAGGGCCCAAATCTCGGAGCCGATATTCTCGGTGAGATTGGCCGAGATTTTGCCGATATTTTGATATCGGAGGCGATATTTTCGGCGAGATTGGCCGAGATTTATGTTGAACCCTTGGTCAACGTCGGTCAACGACGTCTACTTCAGATCTGGTTTTTTTCCTTTATATACATGCATCTTTTCACCAAGGTTGCAAAAATCGTGAATCGGTAGTCTGGCGGTCGACCCCTCTGTAGCTTGTAATCGGTCTAGGAGGGATTAATCGGTGATTAATCGGATTGGCATTTTCAATAAGTTTTCTATATTTTCGGCAAGTTTTAAGTATTTTCGGCAAATTTTAGGTATTACTCGCAAGATTTTTCTTAAAAAAACATCTTGAAATAGATATAAACAACAAATATAACTTATTAAACATTTTTACAACAAGTTTTCGGTATTTCCAGCAAGGTTTGAAGGTTTCGGGCAAGCTTGGCCACCGTTGACCATCATTAACTGTCGTTGACCATGGTTGACTGCGTTGTTTGAGCGATTTACACAAATCGGAAAGGTTGGTGGCCTTGTAGCACCTAATCGGCCTTGTAGGCCTTGTTTTGCAACATTGCTTTTCACACAACCTCAATGATATCTTGTTGATTAACTTCAGACATAGGGTTTTTCTTTTTCATACCAGTGCATATGATTTTGATTGGAACACATTTTTTGTGTTTTAGTTTTATTGATTTTGTTTTAATGAGCCTGGTTGTTTTAAGGGTGAGAAGGGGAGAGTGAAGAAAGAAGAAGTGGGGCTTGTGTTAAAGAATGTATAACCCTAATTGTGTACCCTTAATAATATAGTGGTTTTCTTGACTCATTAAAAAGCTTATACAATAAGCCTAACAAAAAACTCAATAGACTTTAATAAAAGTAGTCCAAAACTTAATTAAAGTCACTAAATTTTTGCAATATATATAAAAGATAGTATATAATTAAAAATAATGAAATCACTAATAAAATTATTACAAATATATAAAAATTATAATATAAAATACGATATCTCACCGATATTTCACCGCGATAACGGTTATTTCAAATCTCGGTCCTTAAACGATATTTGAAATTTTACCGAGATATCTACATAGAGTCAATGTTAGACACAAAGACAATCTAAGTGTTAAAACTTTTCAAAATTTTATAATTCAAAATATTGACACATTTAGTTAACAACTAACACCATTAGGAAGTTATAGAAAAATACAAATTTCATTTAATATTTCCTCTCGTAACTTGACAACTAAACGTCAGCTCAACTCGACTTCACTCACCCCGACCCGACTCAGACAAAAAGAGAAACATGACATATTAGGTCCGACAATGATTAACTCTGTATTTAATAAGCTTAACAATGACGTCTGGTTAATAGATTAAAAAAAAAAAATGTTACAAGATTTAAAATCATGTCACACATCTAAGGGTGAGCATCGGTTCGAGACCGGACCGGACCGCCAAAAACCGAGACCGAATTAAGGTAAAAACCGGGACCGGGATCGAGACCGAGACCGAATATGGTCGGTCTGGTTCGGTCCGATCCGATCTTCGGTCTGTTCGGTCCAAAAAGGCAAGATTTTGGCAGGATTTTCGGTTTTTTGTCAGATCGGACCGAACCGACGACCGAATTAGCCAAAAAAACCTAGATCGAGAACCAGGCCGAATGCGGTCGGTCCGGTCCGGTCCGTTTGTGTCGTTTGCTCACCCCTACACACATCTAATCGACAACCCCTTGACTCGGCGACTTAACATTAACCCTAACTTCAGCTCAGCTCGACTAGACTCAACTCAACTCGACCTCAAATCGACTAGACTCAAGTTGACTCGACTCGAGAAGAAGAGCAACATAGACATACTATGCCCGGTTTGGGTTAAGTTAACACCATTCTATTCACTCTCTCCGTACACCCACTCACAAAATATTCCACCAATCTGTTGTTGTATCAAAAATTTTGTTTTTAGAGATTACGTCTTCTTCACTCACTCACACACTAAAAAACAAATCGAATTCGAAACCCTAACCCTAATTCCCAAATTCTTATTCATTTCTTTAATCAATCAATCAATCAATCACCGGATCTTATTCTTCGTTTTCAACTTCCGATTGACTTTCCGATGGCCGACGACCTTCATCTTCCCGACGATCTTCTTTCTTCCAAGTTTGCTGATAAAGGTAGTTATCGTTAATCGTATCTGTTACATTTCTTAATTTTGATCTCTTCTTGTTAGTTTGTTAGGTTAGGGTTTACTGATCTGTTGATGACGTCACGCTGACTTAGATTTGATGTGAGGTTAGGTTTACTGATTTGCTGATGACGTCATGCTTGATGTGAATTAGTTGTGTGTGTATTGAACCTGTTGCTGTTATTTTTAGATTGATTTGTGCGATTTTGCGTTCATTTGTTGAATGTAGTTTGATGACGTCATGCTGATAAAGGTAGTTATTGTTAGGTTAGCGGTTACTGATCCGTGATACATTGATGACGTCGTATTGTTTTGAATTCGTTGCATGTAGTTTGTGTTTGCAATTTTTGATGTTAGGTTAGGATATGCTGATGACGTCATGCTGATTCGAATTGATTGTTAAGTGTGTGTTATTGTTAGATTGATTTGTGATAATTTTGAACTGATTTGTTGAATGTATTTTGTGAATTTTAGGGAATATTAATTACTGATGTTAGTCACTCGTTAATCTCACCTGTTACGTATCTCAGTTTGATCGATTGTTGACTGTTTTGTGTGATTGTGTGTTAGGTTAGGGTTTACTGATCTGTTGATGACGTCATGCTTCAAGCTGTTTGTGTTATTAATAGATTGATTTGTTACTTAACGAGAATTTAGTTTGTGAATCTGTGTGAAATTAAGCGAACTTTGGTAGCGATTTTTGATGTGAGGTTAGGGTTTACTGATTTGTTGACAACTTCATGCTTGATTTGAATTTGTTGTATGTGTATTGAAGCTTTTGCTGTTATCGTTTGATTGATTTGTGACGATTTTGAGTTTAATTTTTTAACAGAGTTTGTGATATTTAGGAAATATTGATTCTGATGTTAGCTTAGGGTTTACCGATCTGTTGATGACGTCATACTGATTTGAATCTACTGTGTATGAATTAAACTTGTTTTTGTTATTGCTAGATTGATTTGCTAGTTAACGAGAATGTTAGTTTAGTGTTTACTGATCTGTTAATGATGTCATGCTGATTTTAGTTAGTTGTTCTGCCTATTATATTTTGTAGTTACTTTGATTTGTAGATTAATGTGAATGTTGTTTGTATGAATCAAATTGAATTTGTATTAAATTTTAGTGATTTTTGATGTCGACGAGAAACAGTTTGGTATGTAGAAGCTGACTTATAGTCAAGAAGTTTAGGTATAGTGATAGGCTGATAATTAGTTTACTGATCTGTAAATAGGCTGACAACGTCAAAGTAATGTGTATTAATTGAACCTGTTTGAATTGGCTGTATGTGTATTGAGTTGTGATTATGTTGAGTTGATTTGTTGAATAGAGTGTGTGTATCTGTGCGGAATTAGCAATTTTTGATGACGTCATACTGATTTGAATTTGTTTTACATGCATTGAAGTTGTTGTTGTTATCGTTAGATTGGTTTGTGATAGTTTTGAGTTGCTTAAGATGAATGGAGTTTGTGATATGTGAGGAATCAAGTTCATTTTAGCAATTTTTGTTTTTAATGTTAGGATAGGGTTACTGATCCGCTGATTTGAATGTGTTGTATGCGTATTTTAGATAATCTGTATGTTGATTAGTGAGAACTTTGTGAATCTGTATTTTATATTACAGAATTTGTTGTGACATTTAGGAAATATTGATGTTGATGAGAAGCTGTTTGTTATATAGAAGTTGACCAAGTTTAGTTATAGTTGATACTTGATAGGTCGAGAATAGCTGGTTCTCAAAATGATAATTAAGATTTTAGCTCTATGATGGTACTAGTTTGGATCTGATTGGTAGATCTGAACTATCCATCAGTTTCCGTTGATATACAGTACTACTAGTTTGTAGACTTAGAAGTTGATGTTTATGAATTATGATAGACGGACGACGCCTGCGCCAGCATCTGAGAATACACTTTTCAGCCATTTTATAGAGAAAGATAATTCTTATATTTTATATACTCTCAATACTAAGTCACCACACCTCGGACCATGTATATACATCTAATGGTTTTTTGGCTCTGGAAACTCCAGGAGGGAATGATGATGACAAGATGATGGGTTTGCTAGATGATTCAAAAGGTAGTTTTATTCATGTTTTCTTGTTTTATAGAGTAGTATCTGCCTGTTTTTGATTTATTGATTAATTTCTTTGAGCTCTGATGATTTTTGCGGTTTGCTTGATTTATCAAAGATCATGGAGCTTTGGACAGCAGCATCCCGTTATCTCCTCAGTGGCTTTATGCTAAACCAAATGAGAGTAAGATGGTAAGTTGCTGGTTACAAAAGAGGTGACTATAGATGTATTTATAGACACGGTATCGATAAAAAAGTTCTACATGCTTTAGATTGCACTGGAGCTTGTGAAGTTGACCTGTTTTTGTGAGTTAGGAATGTTTTTTGAAGTACAAATTATAAAGAATGTTGGGAGTATCCCTAGTTCTTTCTCATGTTCTAATAAGCACCCTTCTCATTACTTTTCTTTTGGTCAAATCATTGGAGGCTAGTAAGTATTTCATAAATACTGTCCATGTTTTGGAATGTTGAACTATAATGAATAGTCAATATTATCAAACATGGTTTGCATATAAAAAGAATTAGATCTGCGTAATATATATGATATACATATGTTTCAAAAAGATAATATTTTCTTTTACCATGGAAATTTCTTTCAAAACGTACCATACTTGTCAAAAAAATCATTTTTGAGTAATGTACTTTTTATTTTCGTCATTGTGGTACTAAACTTTCATTTTTTGCCTCTTTTACGCACTTTGGGACATTTTTATGACATTTTTGCCCCTGGATTTCCAAAATTTTGAGGGGCAAAAACGTCCCAAAATGCGTAAAAGAGGCAAAAAATGAAAGTTTAGTAACCTAATAAGGAAAAAAAATAGTTCAATACTCAAAAGTGATTTTTTGAACAAGTATGATACGTTTTAAAAGAAATTTCCCTTGCAGGAAATGCGTGCACCAAGCTCTCTCTCTCTTGGAAGTTCTGCTGATTCCAATGTAAAGGAGCGGCGTCCAGATGTGACCGATGACAAAAAAGACTGGAGGAAAGTTGGTGGTGAAACTGAAAGTGCTCGCCGTTGGCGCGAAGAAGAAAGAGAGACAGGCTTACTTGGTAGAAGAGAGCGGAGGAAACCTGACCGACGTGTTGATGCTGGAAGAGAGACTACTGATACTAGAACTCAACCTTCCAATGATCGGTGGAATGATGCTGGTAACCGTAGTTCCGGGCTTGAGGTTCGGCGTGATGGGAAATGGTCATCTAGGTGGGGTCCAGATGAAAAAGAAAAAGATGCCCGGACTGAGAGGAAGATGGATGCAGAAAAGGAAGATGGTCATGGCGACACTCAAACACATTCAAGTACCACTAAATCACTTTCAGAGCGTGATCCAGACTCTCGTGACAAATGGAGGCCACGCCACAGGATGGAGGCAAACTCCACTGGTCCAGGATCCACCCGTGCTGCGCCTGGATTTGGGCAAGAGAAAGGTCGGGCTGAGGGTTCATACACAGGCTTTACCATTGGACGTGGCAGGTCTAGTGGAACAGCTGCAAGGCCTTCATCTGCAGGGTCCATTGGGAACAATGAAAACGCTCCTGGAAAACCAGGTCTTAGTGATGGCATGTTCGTCTATCCAAGGGCAAAGCTTCTTGATATATACCGAACACAGATGCTTGACCCATCTTTTGTTACAATGACTGATAAAATCATGCAAGTGCCTCCTCTAACCCAAGTAACTGCTGTTGAGCCACTTGCTTTTGTTTCCCCTGATAAAGAGGAGGAGGTATAATAAAGTATACTTACATAGTCAAGTTTTGATCTCTCTCTTTTTTTTTTTGAACTGTTTATTAACAGTTCTTGTCACCAGCTTAATTTCTGTCTGGATTTGACAAATTCATTAATTGGTCACAGGCTATTCTTGGTGATATATGGAAGGGAGAAGTCACCAGTAGTGAGGTGTCCTACAATTCATCTGCAAAAGTCAGTTCGTTTGATAATATTGCAGGTAATTGTAGGCTAGCGTAATGGGAAGACTTTTAGTATCTGTAAAATTGTCTTTGCAGTTTCTAAAAAGTTTGATTTTGTTCTATTCAGATGCTGAAGAATTTGCACCCACCACTGAAAAAGATGGTACTCGTCTCTTAGTTAAAGAAGTTGTGGATCCTAACAGACGGACTGATCAAACAGAGTCTGAGAGTGCCCTACTGTTGAATGGTCCTAAAACCAACTTGAGTGGTGAGTTAGCAGCTTGCATATGGGCACATCATTTGTTCGAACATTGTTGTAAAGCAACCTTTTTACTTTGTTTCAGGGCAAGACTCTAGCTGGAATGTGGAGCAAAGAGTTCCTGAAATGATTTCGGGAATGGAATCCTATCAGGGAATAACAACCAGTTCTGAAAGTGGAATTATAGGCAGCAACAATGTTAATGCATCTAATCTTAAACTTACGGATTCAGCTTATGTCAAGAATCAGCTGTTTGATGATCTCCAACCATCTTCTGCCTTTGACATTAATACCGAGCTTCCTAACGATTCAAACTCTCTCTTTTCCAAGCCATCTTCTGAGCAATACTGGACAGGAAATATGCAGCCTTTGAAGAGTAGTATAAATAGACATTTGGCCAGCAGCATCCCACCTGAAGAGTTGAGTTTGTTCTATCGTGACCCGCAAGGAGAGATCCAGGGACCTTTTCTTGGGGTCGACATCATTTCATGGTTTGAGCAAGGGTTTTTTGGGGCAGAATTACCTGTTCGTGTTTTAGATGCACCAGAAGGAACCCCTTTTGAGGAACTAGGAGCTGTCATGCCACACTTAACAGCTACACTTAATTACCCCACCCAGGACGGTACAAGTCCCAACATGGACAACTCTGGTGGTTACAATGGGGAGTTGGATAATGGCATTGCAGTGCCTGCTTCTGTTTCTGAAATGGGCATTGGGACAGACGATACTCGTTGGCAACTAGCTGGTAATAATGGTTTGCCGACGAATACCCAATTAAGAATGTCTGAACATGAAGTCCCTTTGCATCTTTCATACTCCGAGGGTCAAGGCCTCCATGATGAAGGTTAAATATCCTTCTTATGCAGTTCTTCTAGCCTTTGATTTATCAACATCCTTTTATTTTCTTTCGATTCTTGTTACTCATTCTTGTCCCCTTGCAGAAATTGTGTTCCCAGGAAGACCTGGCAGCAGTAATGACATTATGGGGAACTCTATAAGAGGCGCAGGTTCTGGGAATCATGTAAGCCACACAATTCATACAGACTTGACTGAAGCTGGCACACATCAGAATGATAATAAGATGCACCCTTTTGGGTTGTTGTGGTCTGAGCTTGAAGGATCTAGTTTAAGGAAGGATCAGGCTTCTAAGACACCTTTTACTGGTGGTATTCAGCAGCAACTTACAAATCCTGTTGGTGGAGTAGCTGCTCCTTCCGATGTTATAGCCGATTCTGCTTACAGAAGGAATACACTTCCTGAAAGCAACTTGTATCAAGACGCCTTTGATGTTCGTCAGTTGTCACACATAGATCAAGAGGCCAATCACTTCGATATAGCAGAAAAGCTTCGGTCTCAGCACATACAGCAGCAGCTGCTACAGCAGCATAATCTTTTATCTGCTTCCCACTTGAATGAACCCGTACTTGATCAAATTTCGCGGCGAAATTCTATAAACCAACAACAGTTGGGCAGTCAAACTGGGCAAGATCTTGAGCACTTTTTGGCACTTCAGTTGCAGCAGCAACAGCAACAACAGCAGCAGAGGCAGATGCAGCTTCAACAATCACATCAGTTGCTGCCACAGCAGTTCCATCAACAGCAAATGCTACTCAAGGACCAGCAGTCTCGTCAGCAAATGATGCTTGAACAGTTGGTTCAAAATCAGATGTTAGACGGGCGTGGGAGATCACGTAATGATGACATGAGGTCCAATAACGCGCTTGATGAAATTCTTCTGAAGCATCAAATTTTTACTGAACTGCAACATCGTTCACAACTTCAGCAAAGACAAGTTGATCCATCAATAGAGCATCTGATTCAAGCAAAATATGGCCAAATACCTTATCAAGGGCAGTCAAATGAGCTCTTTGAGCTAATGGCACGTGCTAAGCATGGACAGATGTCATCTTTAGAACATCAGATGCTTCAACGTGAACAATTGCAAGGTAGGCAGTTGCCTATGGCCTTGAGGCAGAGGGTCGAAATGGAGGAAGAACGGCAGCTTGCTTCTGCCTGGTCTCTAGATGGAGGAAGAAGTAATGTTGGTCTTCATAGAGCCAACTCTGCTTCAGAATTCTATCAGCAGCAACAGAGACCGTCTCATGAGGATGTGAGTCGTATGGAACGGAATCTCTCGATGCAAGAACGACTTCAGCGGGGCCTGTATGATCCTAATATGCTACCATACGAGAGGTCATTGTCAATGTCTGGCGGTGGTCCAGGAATGAATGTTGATGCTCTAACCTCTTTAGCTCGAGCTCAAAACATAGATATACAGGATTCGGCTGCTAGGTTACACCATGCGAATCAAGTAGGCCGATTTCCTTCAAGTGTCCTCAATCATCAATCTCAGCATCCTTTAGCCCAGGATTCTTATCGTCCCTCACATTTGGATATGATGGAAGGACACAATGGGCAAGTATCAAACAACTGGATGGAGTCGAGGATTCAACAACTGCATGTTGATAACGAGAGGCAGAAAAGGGATATGGAAACAAGAAGGAACCCAGAAGATCCAAGTCTTTGGATGTCCGCTGGAACCAGTGATGACACTTCAAAAAGATTGCTTATGGAACTACTACACCAGAAACAAGCTAATCAGCCTACTGAACCATTGAGTATAAACAGTGGAATACCATTTGAAAGAAGGCAACATTCTTTCAACATCTCGGATCAACAAGTAGGACTGAACCAGAGCCACCCATTCGCTGTTGGATCTTATGGCTCTAATGCAGGTGCTTCTATGGATGAGGCCATGGCAGGTTTTAAAGCAACAGGATCAATGCATGAAGATAGCTCGTTTTTTGGTGTAAATGGACCGTCTCAGGCAGTTTATACAAACCCTTTGGAACGAGAGTTCTTGGATGTGGAGGAAAAAAGGAGGTCCCATAAAGATGAAGGTAGTATAATGAAGGGCAGGGCTGCAGAAACACAAGAATTTATGGTTCAGCATAGTGGTGTTAGTGCTATAGATCACAGCGAAGTGCCAATAAATGCTCTTGGCAGACAAAATTCACTTGGAATTGGTGGTAATTCCTATATGACCTTCCCTTGTCTTGTTAGCTTTTATTCTTCATTGTAAAATAATGTTTCTTACACGCTTTTAGTTGGGAATGCAGGCCTGTACAATGACAAGGTTGGACCTATTGATTCCTTTTCAGGAGACGCTAATGATCGGTAAGAAAATCTACTTCCTGATACTGGAATTGTTAACCATGAAACTTAACTTTTAGTAGAATATCATCCCTAGTCTTGTTTAATTACTTTTAGTAGCTATATCTTTCATAATATGAGCACAAAAGTTGTGTTTTTCAGCATATTATTTAACATTTACTTTTTTGGCAGGATGACAGTGACATCTAAAAGGCCTGAAAATATTCTGCTTAAACGTCCACCAGTTCCACGTGCAGCCTCATCACATGAAGGGTTAGCTGAGCTGGTAACAAATTCGGATGTCAGAGGGAGGGGTGTTCCTTCCATGATTTCCCCTGAAGGTATGTCTTGCAAGTGTCTAAACGTCAAATCTTGTTGCAGATTAATCTAACATCATAGATCATTTGTCAAGAGGGATTTGTCATCCAAAATACATCTCAAAGGGTAAATCTGCCTCTCATCATTTGGAAGGTTCTTTTTTGCCACTAAACAACGTCAAAAGAGCAATTTTTTTATTCAAAACATATCAATAGAGTAAATTTGCTATCCTTATTTTCAAAAAGCTTTTATTTATGTCTGCAACTATAATTGTTATGCATTTTTTTTTATTAAACATTGGCAACAATGCATTTACAGTACTTGATATTGGTGTTTGACATGGATAATGCATCATTTGAAACACCAATTTTGTCAATTATCTCACACGTCTATTTATGCCAAAAAAAGTCGATAGGGAAGACACTTATTTGTGTTTGATATAAGTTGTGATAAACTTAGGGATCCATAGGTTTTAGCTTGTTGATTTCTTTAAAGTTATGAGTTATAAAATAAAATTATAAGTATAAATTAAGTGAAAAAACACCCCATACCCTGCTCCAGCGGGATTGGGTTTGTTGTTGTTGTTGTAAGTGAAAAAACACATTATAAAATGTGATCTCTCCTTAGAAACCACAGTTTTAGATATGTTGACCTACTAAAAATGCAAGGATCCCTGAAACAGATTCTCTTAACACAAATTTCATGTGTGTCTAACTGTCTATTTCAAATGTAATGTTTTTTTTAATGTGTGCATAATTTGATGTGCCAACCTATTGAAAAACTCTGTTTTTTAAAACATGTATTTTGTATATCAAACCACCAAAAACAAGTTAACTTAAATGTAAAAAGAAAATTAGGCGAATACTATATTGTTTAGTACGACGTGTTCTTTTTTGAAAAAAGGTTGGTGGCAAATTTTCCTTTTTTTATGATGGATTTGCCCTTTTGGCTATGTATAAACGCAATTAAGGGCCGTTCGACAGTTTGGTGGCGAAAATGCCTTTTAGATGTATTTTGGATGACAAACCTTCTCTTTTAACCCAAATTGTAAGTATCAATCTTGTGTTAGTAGCTCAACTTAAAATGTTTTTTTGCTTTACATTCTGGTTTGTTATATACCAGCATATCGTTATTATTGTCCTCTGTTTTGTTTCTATGATGTCATGCCATTTTTTCAATTTGTGGGTTTATCGCTAGGCGGAAGAAGGGAATCTGGAGGCAATTTACAGGTCATCGAAAACACGACAGCTAGCAACAAGGATGTTTGTTTTAGGAGAACATCATCCTATAGTGATGCTGATGTGTCAGAGACTGCATCTTTCAGTGACATGCTTAAAAGCAATGCTAAGAAAGCCGCACCCCTGCCAGATGCTGCTGCTGCTGCTGCTGCTTTAGAAAGTGCAGATGGACAAGGGGGTAAAACTGGAAAGAAGAAAGGGAAAAAGGGTAGGCAAATTGATCCGGCTCTTCTAGGGTTTAAGGTTACTAGCAACCGGATAATGATGGGCGAGATTCAACGGATAGAAGATTAACCCGTGTCTATCATCATTTGTTGTTCATTTTTGTACTGATCTGATCCCAAGGTTTTGTGCAAATCTTTTTTAGATAGAATTTTTGTACCCCTCATTTTGCATCCGAAATTTGTGATGTTTGGGGGCGATGATATAGAGTATTTCATGTAAAGCTTGTACAGACCTTTTTTTTGTTTCTCTTGATCTAAAATGAAGCTTAGTTTGTTGAGAATAAATTTGAATATTCCCAGCTTTTTTATGTTGATCATGTTTTGCCTAAAACCTTATCTTGGTTGGGCGGTTTGAAAGGAAATTACATAAGTTGCCCCTGTTGTTTGTTTAAATTTGCAAAATAGGTCCCTCTCGACTCGATGCTAATGTTATTTTACTTTGATAGTATTTGGTTCCTAAAGTATTGTTTTAATCATACATAAGTAGCTTGGTCAATCAAGTGGTTGTATGACACTGACGTCGTCACAAGAAGGTGGTCAAGGAAAGTAACGGTACTTGAATGGGGAAATAAATCCCATAAAAAGAGAGATGGTGAATGACAGACAGTGTAAGTTGAAGGACGAAATGTATGAATTGAACATAAGTGCAAGGAGTATATAAGTAATATCCTCTGATAGGGGGGAGGACCGCCCTAACCAACCAAAGAAGCCCAGTTTGAAAGAAGATCATCATAATCATAATACATACATGAGTAAACTACACCGTTCGTCCTTGTGGTTTGCGTTGACCGCAGACCTTCGTCCTTTGACCAAAAAAATTGCACCGTTCACCCTTAAGTCAGAAACGTTATGCACCGTTTGTCCCTCCATCCAACTGGGCCCACCAAATGTGACTAACGCTCGTTAGTTTGGATTTTTAAAGGGGTATTTCCGTCATTTGCCTCCCCACCCTAGCATTTAAAACACAAGATCAAACGTTCAGTCCCAAGTGATCCCTAAAACACTTAATTTTCACACACTAAAACCTTTTCATTATCTTATTCCCCAAATCAATTGTGGTTATCATCCGATTAATTTATGAATTGAAACTTCACAAAGCATTAAGATGGTGTCCCCATTGTATGAAATTAGAGGAAATGAGATTACTGATCGAAATCCCTATGCCATGTACAGTAAGTATATGTTTTTAAAAATTTTTGACAATGTAGTTAAGTGTTTAAGATTATTAATCGTTATTATTGAGGTTTAGTATGATTTTTTGGGTATGTAGTTTTTTATTTGGTGTTTTGATGTGTTAAAACCCTAGACTGATGAGTTTTCTAATAATTATTTGCAGATATTAAGTCTACTCTGTTTTCAATCAGGCTTAATCATGGTGGTTTCTTCACGAGTTCACCTAACAGGGCATACAAAAATGGTAAGATCACCTTTGTGGATTTAATAGACTGCGATGAGTTTTCTATACATGAAATTGATTCCATGCTAGAAGACTTAGAGTATGATGGGAGAAGGGTGATGTTTTACCATTTCTTGAAACCTGATTATGATTTAGACAATGGACTAGAACCTTTAGCATGTGACAATGACATTCTGTTATTAGGTAAGTATGTATGTGAAGGTCTTAAGCTTGTTGATGTGTATGTTGAGCATGAAAAGACCAACCCTGACCTTTACTCACCAGCAAAGCCAAAAAAAGTTGTAATAGAGGAGTTAGATGATGAACCAACAACATCAAGGGCAGGGATTATCCCAGTGGCTAAGAAATTAGTGTTGAATGTGAATGAAGGGTGTTTAGGTAAAGATATAGGTCAAGGTAGTGGTAAAGAACAAGAGCCGTATGTTGTCAATTCTGAAGTAGGGCAAAGTAGTGCAGCTGCTAATGATGGGTCTTCTCAAGTCCCTAGTCAGTTTGTTAATGAGTTTTACTCTTCTTATGACCCTTATGTAGACACACAAGATCCTAACTTTGACCCATTTGCTGACTTGGACATATTTACTGATAATGTTCAAACTGAGGATGTCAATCAAAATGAAGTTAATGGTACTGACAATGAAGGTGAGAAGGAAAGAGATGTTGAGAGTGAAAGTGAGGGAGAGGAAGAGGATTTGAATGATGATGACAATGAAAGTGACAGTGATGATGATAGTCAAGACAGTGATTACATAGCAGATGAGAATTACAATGAAGATGAAGTTGATAATGTTGACATGGAAGACTTTAGGTGCAATGTTGATGAAACTGTGGAGTTTATGGGGTGTGGAGAGAGTGTAGAAGATGATATTGAAGAGGATGAAGGAGATGGAGATGATGTTAATGAATTAGAAAATGAATATTTTGAAAGTTCATCAGGTAGTGACAGTGAAAGTAGTAGGTTAAGGAAAAAGAAGTTGAAACAATTAAGGAAACAAGCACATTCTGGTGAGAAATTTTACAAGACATATTTCTATGTGGGTAGAAAATTTGCAAACAAAGATGATGTGAGGGAATACATTAAAGAGCATTCAATTGAGACTAGGAGAAAAATTAGAATGGAAAAGAATGACAATGAAAGAGTGAGGGCAGTTTGCAGAGGTGTTATACCTTCTCTACCAACTGGTGAAGACAGTAACATAGATGGTAGGCCAAGTCAGGCTAGTGGGCCAAGTCAGTCTAGTGGGCCAAGTCAGTCAACTCAATCAAAAGAAAAATGGACCAAAAATAAAGTTGCTAAGGCCCATGGGTACACTAGCCCAATAAAAAGAAATACAACTAAGGAGAGGCTGATTAATGGGGGTAAACCTAATAAGAAGAAACAGGTGGATAATACTAAATGTCCATGGGTGTTGCTAGTGTCCAAACTCAGAAACAGTGAATCTTGGGAGGTGAGAACATACTTTTCAGAACACAAATGTCTTCAGGAGAGAGAAAACTTGTATGCCACATATGAATGGTTCTCAAAGGAATTAATTGGAACATGGCTCTGAACAATCAGGATGTTGGCTTACCAGAAGAATGGGTTCACCCATGTTACAGATTGGATACTTGGAAGAAAGTTTATTCTTTTCATGTCAAACCTATTAGAGGTCCTATCCATTGGCCCAAATGCAATGTTCCAACCACACTCTTGCCACCAATACATCAACCACAAATAGGGAGACCTAGGAAAGCAAGGAGAAAATCAAGAACTGAAAAAGATATCAGTATAATGAAGGATGGTAAGATTTCAAGAAAACACAAGACAGTAACTTGTGACAAATGTGGGGTCAGAGGTCACAATCAAAGAACATGCACTGGACCAAGAGTGCCAAAGTCAAATAAGAGGAAGGCTGCAAGCAAAGGGGTGGATTTAGATGGTGATAACCCAACAGGTTCACAATCAAAGAAAAGGTCTTCTACTCAACCTGCAAGCTCTGCAAGACAACAAGATAAAGGGAAAGCTGTGGCAACAGAAGGTGGGGCAAAAAAGAAGAAAGCACCAAGGAAGAAAGTAATCAACTTAGGTTGAAGTTTCTATGTTTTTAAGTTAAATTCAGCAAACTCATAACTGTTAACTTGTTTGTATGTTTTTATGTCTGCATCAGTATGAACAATATCAGTTAAGTTGTTTTGGATGATTATGGCATTATATGCCTTGAAACTTGATTGATTAATGACATGTTATTTCCTTTGACTTTAATTTTATTGACTATGATGACTGCTTTTTTTGTATTTCAATGGTTTTGATATATGGTCTGCACAAAATGAGTATCTTTTTTAGTCTTTTGACATTAGTATTGGTAACTTGTAAATGGTGTTGTGCAGACCATGGACTATTGTAAAAGGTGAATGGGTCATTGGTGGTTGTATTAGAATGCTCATGTGTCAAAACAAATTGTAACATTCATGAAAGAAACACATAACAGATGGTCCCAAATTAACTTTTCATTACATCAAACATTATACATACATCTTCTTCCACCAAAATACATCAACCATTAAACCACCAATACACATCTAGCATTAACCAAAACCCCCCAAAATACATACTCACCATCACATCTAACTAACCTAATATGTTGAACATAACAGACACAACAAAAAAAAAAAACCCATGACACAATAAGATAATTCTTCAATCTTGATCTTTCTTGCTGAAGTTCTTGTACCATTGCTTGATGATTGTTCAACGACCTTAATAATCCAGGTATAATCACCACAGAACGTTGACACATTTCGGGGTCAAACCAATCAATAAACGTGTTACAAACCTATCACACAAAAACATAACCAAAAACAAAAACAAATAAACATCTGTTTAATCTTTTTGCTGATTATCAGAATATATAACTAACCTAATTGATTTGATGATAAACACATACAATTTGGGGACAACCATAAAACCTTCGACCTGGGTTTCTATCAGTCCATGATGTTTTGACAATTGCAATTGAATGACAGCGAGGACATCTAGCCATGTTTTGACAATTGCAATTGAGAGTATTAGGGTTAAAGATTAGAGACGTTAGGTGGGTGGGTGGGTGGGTGGGTATTAATAAAGATGGGAGGTGGCTAGGGTTCAACATATAGGCGGGAAAAGGGTGGGGAGGCAAATGACGGAAATACCCCTTTAAAAATCCAAACTAACGAGCGTTAGTCACATTTGGTGGGCCCAGTTGGATGGAGGGACAAACGGTGCATAACGTTTCTGACTTAAGGGTGAACGGTGCAATTTTTTTGGTCAAAGGACGAAGGTCTGCGGTCAACGCAAACCACAAGGACGAACGGTGTAGTTTACTCTACATACATAAACATTTGATAGGGTGCCTGGTGTGTTTGGTTTTATCTCATCATCGAAGCGAAACGAAACAAAAACAATTTCTCTTGTCTTGAATTCAATCTTGTTGATAATAGAAGCTTACAAACTCCCAAAATCAAATCGATTTAAAAACCCTAATCCTAAATAATAATAATTTCGATTGAATCAAATCTTTACCTTTAAATCGTAAGTAAATCCCCCCGGATCTTTTTAAAGTTGTGAATTGAATATCGGATGGCTGACGGCAGTAGCAAGCTTAATCGTCCCGACGATCTCAAACTTGTTCATAAAGGTACCTACTCTCATTTTCATCTATTATTAGTTTATTGGTTTTAAGCCTAAATAAGTTACTAGTTGAATGTCACTTTGGATCCACTTCTTAGATCTAAACTTATGCTTTTTCTTCATTCTTACTACTTGTCTACAATTTATTTTTTACTCTTTTTATGTTACTAAGTAAACAGAATGAATAATGCTACTTGATTTTATTGAATCCAAAAGCCGTTGGAATTCGATTCGTTGTTAGTTTAGATATAATTGATTTACTGCATATCATTGTTTTCATTAACATGTAACGCTTTATTTTATAGTGCAAGCTAATGATGATGATAAGGTGCTAGACGATTCCAAAGGTAGGTTGTTTTATTCCTTTTTTTTTTGCTATCTGTTTAGCGAGTGAGTCTTTTTTTGCATGAGCTCTAACGATTTACACTGTTTGTGTTATATAATACAGATCATGGAGCTCTGGACAGCAGCATCCCCTTGTCTCCCCAGTGGCTTTATGCTAAGCCAAACGAGACTAAGATGGTAAGTGACCCTATCAAAATGGATTACCGTATGATGCATTTATCAAGTCAACCTTTAAATTTTCTGACTACACATTGTAATGTATGTTGAGAGTATCCCTGTTCTACAAGATCATTTCATTACTTAGTCACTTGAATTCACACAAGGATAGGTCTGCAAGGTCAGAAATCGGTTTCAAAAATACATATTTCCGTTAACTAGATAGTAAATCTCATATCAAATGTGGGTTTTTAGTTTAAAGAACAGGGTCTTAATAACTTATAGTTATACCCATAATTCCGAAAGATAGTTATATTTTTCTTACTATAATGACAGGAAATGCGTGCACCGAGTTCTCTTTCTCTTGGAAGTTCTGCTGATTCCAATGTAAAGGAGCGGCGTCAAGATGTGACTGATGACAAAAAAGATTGGAGGAAAGTTGGTGGTGAAACTGAAAGTGCTCGCCGTTGGCGTGAAGAAGAAAGAGAAACAGGCTTACTTGGTAGAAGAGAGCGGAGGAAACCCGACCGACGTGTTGATGCTGGAAGAGAGACTACTGATACTAGAACTCAACCTTCCAATGATCGGTGGAATGATGCTGGTAACCGTAGTTCCGGGCTTGAGGTTCGGCGTGATGGAAAATGGTCATCTAGGTGGGGTCCAGATGAAAAAGAAAAAGATGCCCGGACTGAGAGGAAGATGGATGCAGAAAAGGAAGATGGTCATGGCGACACTCAAACACATTCAAGTACCACTAAATCACTTTCAGAGCGTGATCCAGACTCTCGTGACAAATGGAGGCCACGCCACAGGATGGAGGCAAACTCCACTGGTCCAGGATCCACCCGTGCTGCGCCTGGATTTGGGCAAGAGAAAGGTCGGGCCGAGGGTTCATACACGGGCTTTACCATTGGACGTGGCAGGTCTAGTGGAACAGCTGCAAGACCTTCATCTGCAGGGTCCGTTGGGAACAATGAAAATGCTCCTGGAAAGCCCGGTCTTACTACTGGCATGTTCGTCTATCCAAGGGCAAAGCTTCTTGATATATACCGTACACAGAAGCTTGACCCATCTTTTGTTACCATGACTGATAAAATCACGCAAGTGCCTCCTCTAACACAATTAACTGCTGTTGAACCACTTGCTTTTGTTTCCCCTGATAAAGAGGAGGAGGTATGTTAAAGTATTCTTACAGTCAAGTTTCGATTAGTTTGTGGAACTGTGTATCAACAGTTTTTCTCCCTAACTTTATTGCTGTCGAGATTTAACAAGTTAATTAATTCATCACAGGCTATTCTTGGTGATATATGGAAGGGAGAAGTCACCGATAGTGAGGTATCCTACAATTCATCTGCAAAGTTCGGGTCAGCTGAGAATATTGCAGGTAATTGTAGGTTAATACGAATGGAAAGACTTTTAGTATGTATATTATTGACTTTGTATATCTAAAAAGTTTGATTTGTTCTACTCAGATGCTGAAGATTTTGGACCCACCACTGAAAAAGATGGAAATCTTAAATTGGTTATGGAAGTTGTGGATCCTAACAGACAGACTGATCAAACAGACCCTGAGAGTGCACTACTGTTAAATGGTCCTAAAACCAACTTGACTGGTGGTGAGTTATTGATTTGCATATAAACATATCATTTGCTAGAACATCATCATAAAGTAACATGGTACTTTGTTTCAGGGCAAGACTCTAGCTGGAATGGGGGGCAAAGAGTTCCTGAAATGATTTCAGGAATGGAATCCTACCAGGGAAGAACCAGTCATAAAAGTGGAATTATAGGCAGCAACAATTCAAACTTTAACATCAATGCCGAACTTCCTAACGATTCAAACTCTCTCTTTTCCAAACCATCTTCTGAGCAATACTGGGCCGGAAATATGCAGCCTTTGAAGAGTAGTATAAATAAACATTTGGCCAGCAGCATCCCTCCCGAGGAGTTGAGTTTGTTCTATTGTGACCCGCAAGGGGAGATCCAGGGACCTTTTCTTGGGGTCGACATCATTTCATGGTTTGAGCAAGGATTTTTTGGGGCTGATTTACCAGTTCGCGTTGCAGACACTCCAGAAGGAACTCCCTATGAGGAACTGGGAGATGTCATGCCACACTTAATAGCCACACATAATTACAGCACACAGGACGTTACCAGTCCCAACATGGACAACTCTGGTTCTTACAATGGGGAGTTGGATAATGGCATTGCAGTGCCTGCTTCTGTTTCTGAAATGGGCATTGGGACAGACGATTCTAGTTGGCAACTGGCTGGAAATAATGGTTTGCCGACGAACACTCAATTAAGAATGTCTGAACTTGAAGACCCTTTGCATCTTTCATATTCTGAGGGTCAAGGATTCCCTGATGAAGGTTAAATATTCTTCTTATTCAGTTCTTCTAAGTCAGCCTTATATTTATCAACATCTTTTTATTTTCTTTCGATTCTTATTACCCATTCTTTTCCTCTCGCAGAAATTGTGTTCCCAGGAAGACCTGGCAGCAGTAATGACATTACAGGGAACTCTTTAAGAGGCACAGGCGCGGGTTCTGGAAATTATGTAAACCACATAGCTCATAATGACTTGACTGAAGCTGTCACGCATAATCAGAATGATAATAGGATGCACCCTTTTGGGTTGCTGTGGTCTGAGCTTGAAGGATCTAGTTTACGGAACGATCAGGCTTCTAAGACACCTTTTACTGGTGGTATTCAGCAGCAACTTACTAATCCTGTTGGTGGAGGTGGTGCTCCTTTCGATGTTATATCTGATTCTGCTTACAGAAGGAATACACTTCCTGAAAGCAACTTGTATCAAGACGCTTTTGATGTTCGCCAGTTGTCACACATAGATCAAGAGGCCAATCACTTCGATTTAGCAGAAAAGCTTCGGTCTCAGCACATTCAGCAGCAGCTGTTACAGCAACATAATCTTTTATCTTCTCCCCACCTGAATGAACCCTTACTCGATCAAATTTCGCGGCGAAATTCTATAAACCAACAACAGTTGGGCGGTCAATCTGGACAAGATCTTGAGCACTTTTTGGCACTTCAGTTGCAGCAGCAACAGCAACAACAGCAGCAGAGGCAGATGCAGCTTCAACAATCACATCAGTTACTGCCACAGCAGTTCCATCAACAGCAAATGCTACTCAAGGACCAGCAGTCTCGTCAGCAAATGATGCTTGAACAGCTGGCTCAAAATCAGATGTTAGACGGGCGTGGGAGATCACGTAATGATGACATGAGGTCCAATAACGCGCTTGATGAAATTCTTCTGAAGCATCAAATTTTTACTGAACTGCAACATCGTTCACAACTTCAGCAAAGACAAGTTGATCCATCAATAGAGCATCTGATTCAAGCAAAATATGGCCAAATACCTCATCAAGGGCAGTCAAATGAGCTCTTTGAGCTGATGGCACGCGCTAAACTTGGACAGATGTCATCTTTAGAACATCAGATGCTTCAACGTGAACAATTGCAAGGTAGGCAGTTACCTATGGCCTTGAGGCAGAGGGTCGAAATGGAGGAAGAACGGCAGCTTGCTTCTGCCTGGTCTCTAGATGGAGGAAGAAGTAATGTTGGTCTTCATAGAGCCAACTCTGCTTCAGAATTCTATCAGCAGCAACAGAGACCGTCTCATGAGGATGTGAGTCGTATGGAACGGAATCTCTCGATGCAAGAACGACTTCAGCGGGGCCTGTATGATCCTAATATGCTACCATACGAGAGGTCATTGTCAATGTCTGGCGGTGGTCCAGGAATGAATGTTGATGCTCTAACCTCTTTAGCTCGAGCTCAAAACATAGATATACAGGATTCGGCTGCTAGGTTACACCATGTTAATCAAGTAGGCCGATTTCCTTCAAGTGTCCTCAATCACCAATCTCAGCATCCTTTAGCCCCTGATACTTATCGTCCCTCACATTTGGATATGATGGAAGGACACAATGGCCAAATATCAAACGAGTGGATGGAGTCAAGGATTCAACAACTGCATGTTGATAACGAGAGGCAGAAAAGGGATATGGAAACAAGAAGGAACCCAGAAGATCCAAGTCTTTGGATGTCTGCTGGAACCAGTGATGACACTTCAAAAAGATTGCTTATGGAACTACTACACCAGAAACAAGCTAATCAGCCTACTGAACCATTGAGTATAAACAGTGGAATACCATTTGAAAGAAGGCAACATTCTTTCAACATCTCGGATCAAGTCGGACTGAACCAGAACCACCCATTCGCTGTTGGATCTTATGGCTCTAATGCAGGTGCTTCTATGGATGAAACCATACTTGGCTATAAAGGTTCTGGATCGCTGCGTGAAGATGGCCCATTATTTGGTGTAAATGGATCGTCTCAGGCAGTTTATACAAACCCTATGGAACAGGAGTTCTTGGCAATGGAGGAGAAAAGGAGGTTCGTTAAAGATGAAGGTAGCATAATGAAGGGCCGGCCTTCTGAAACGCAAGAAATTATGGCTCAGCAGAGTGCTATTACAACTTTAGATCATGGCGGAATGCCTGTTAATGCTCTTGGCAGGCACAACTCACTTGGAATTGGAGGTAATTTCTACACATTCACCTTTGCCTCTCTTGTTAGCTCATTTTTAAATGCAAAGTAATTCTGACATGGTTTCTGTTGGGAATGCAGGATTTCACAATGACAATGTTGGACCGACTGATTCCTTTTCAGGAGAGGTCAAAGAACGGTAAGAAAATCTACTTTTGTAATGCTTGATCTGTCAACCACGAAGCTAATTCTTTTGCAACAAAAGCTTAAATGTCACTTTTTGCTGTTAAATATCATTCTATACGCTTATGGATTTTACCTTAGAGCTGCCCAAAGCTTTCTAGCATGTTACTGTTTCTGTTTATGGATCATATGTACGTAGTATTCACGTGTGCATTTACTTATACAAGTGTCTATACCAGAGCAGACTTCCCATTGTGAACTTTGACCTTCCCTTAACAATTGGGCATCTTGTTTTTCAGCATATATTTAAGCATTAGCTTTGTTTGCAGGATGACAGTTACATCTAATAAGCCTGAAAATATTTTGCTAAAACGTCCACCGGTTTCACGTGCTGCTTCATCCCATGATGGTTTATCTGAACTCGCACCAAGTTTAGATGTTAGAGGGAGGACCGCCCCTTCTATGATCTCTCCTGAAGGTATATTATGTTTTCATTATGCATAATCTATTATCACGAATCTTAGTAAAGAATCCAGCAGCTTGTTCTAGAAGCTCGTCTTAAAAATGTTTTTATTTGTACATTCTCGATCTCGTTTGTGCAAGGAGCCATTCACTTTCTACCTCCAAGGATCCATTCATTTTCCCCTAAAGTGTTTTTATTATTTCGTTCGGTCTCCCACGTGTTTTATAATTAGAGTAAAACTTGTATCTTGTGGGTGACTAAGTCCCAAACTTTGTTATTGAGTACTGACTACGTTCTTAAAGTTTATTGTTTTTTCGCGAAAAGATTATGAGGCTTAATTGTATTTTCAAGTTTAGAGGACCGAATCAGCAACGAATATGTTATGGACTGAATCACATTTTTTGTGAACATATATAGGGTTTTTTGACGATATACTTATATAATTAAACAGCACTTCAATTCTTGTCTTGCAATTTGCTTCTATCTGATTGTCCTTGTCAATTTTTTCTATCAACTCATGGATTTATCATCAGGGGGAAGACGTGAATCAGGAGGCAATTTATCAAACCAGGTCATTGAGAACACGGCAGCCAGCAATAAGGATGTTCGTTTTAGGAGAACGTCATCCTATAGTGACGCTGATGTGTCGGAGACGGCATCTTTCAGTGAGATGCTTAAAAGCAATGCCAAGAAAGCAGCACCTTTGCCAGATGCAGCTACTGTGTTAGAAAGTGCAGACGGACAAGGGGGTAAAACTGGAAAGAAGAAAGGGAAAAAGGGTAGGCAAATTGACCCGGCTCTTCTTGGGTTTAAGGTTACCAGCAATCGGATAATGATGGGAGAGATTCAACGTATAGATGACTAAGTCATGTCTTCATATGTTTCATCATCTGTTGTTCATTAATTAGTTTGTACTGCTTCGATCCCTAGGTTTTGTGCAAAGAGTTTTTTGATAGAATTTTTTTCTACCCCTGGTTTTGCATCCAAAGTTCGTGATGTTGGGGGTGATGAGGTTAGGCTGTATAGAGTATGAAATGCTTGTAAAGCTTGTACAGACCTTTTTGTTATTCAAGTTCTGATATGTAAGTTTAGTTGAAAATAAGTTGGAACATTTTATTTTGTTTTATATTTGATTATATGTTATATGTTGCTCAACAGTTTAGAACATAGATGGCAATTTCGACCCACTTACTCATAAATGAGTCTATCCAAATACTAAATTGGTTACAAGTTGCTTTAAGTTTATCTGTTATGTTTTTTAGATGATTTACAGGTTCGTAATGGTAGAATGGTTTTTGAAATTTTCTTTAATAAAAAGGGCTAGTAGCTTAATGTTTACATTACAGCTTGTGTTAGCTGTGGCTTGCTTAGGACTGGTACACATGAAATCAACTAAATACAGTTGAAAGTACACTGCTTGCTGGTAGCAATCCGTTGAGGTCTAAACTCTAAACGCTAAAGCATGTCATACACAGCTTGCTGGTAGCAATCCGTTGAGGTCTAAACTCTAAAGCATGTCAAATCTTGTGTCCGTCTTGATATTCATGTCTAATATAAGCATTTATAACAACTCGAGTGTTGAAATTTGAAATTCAAGAAGCAACCCATTGTCCATGGAAAAGCTGCATAGCTGTCTTCCCCATGATCCACTCCAAATCAGAAGATGACAAAGGTACTTGATTTGCAATCAAAGACACTGCTTCTTTCGCTTCCTTGTAACCACACTCTTCAACAACAAAAGGGAAATCACTGCAGTAATATGATCGGTACAGATTCAAATATTAGCAACAGTCACTCGCAACCATGGTATAGACTATGCACTATGCAGTGTGAATGATTGAAATTACCTTCCCCACATCACATGATCAGCGCCAAAACTTGAAACTACTTGAGCAAGAAGTGGTTGTAAATCTTCATACGGAAATGAGCTTCTTGAAACTCTGAAGAGGGCGCTAAATTTTACATAAACCTGTTGATTTAAACAATCAGTAACTAAAAGTATGTTACCTCATCAGAACCCCATTAAAGTACACAGTTTTAAGGGTAATCTGAAAAAAAAAAAAAAATGGTAAAAAAAAAAAATGATAACTATGCCATCAATGTCTTTTAACCACTTATTGCAACACAATGCATACATTAGTAAAAAATGATAACTATGTTCCATCAATAGGTTACAATTAATAAAGTAGGTTACATAATCAGTAAAAAGAGATTAGTACATCTCAATTTCTTGAAGTTTGCCCCCCCTTATCAAGTTTGTTAATACGCACCTGCGGAAATCTTGATAGCCTTAGAAGCTCTGAGAACACTTTTGTTTCTTCATCATTTCTACAAAACAACATACATGAAAGAAACTAACTTAATCATTAGTCTTTTATACAAGACTCACAAATTTAGACAAGCAGAAGTAAAAAGAATCAGGAGCTCACATAGGAGGTTTGCAGAAAGCTAAATGATCGAGTAACACTAGTGTTTTAGGGAATTCAGTGCACAAGTTTTCAATTTCTGAGATATGCAAGTTAAGACCCTAAAAACAATCGACAAACAATACATAGTTAAGTACACACTTCGCATGAAATTCCACATACATCATGAGGTGTAAGAAACTTTTTATACCTTCATGCACATGAACCCGACTGGTACTCCAAGCTCTCCTGCTTTCGAGAACATTGCTTTCCCAATTTCATTAGTCATCTGCTGACCAGATGGCCATAAGTAGGGATTAAAGCGAACAGCACGATAACCATCCTATGAATGTAAAGTAATTTGTGTCAGTGTCGGTTGATTAATTAGAACTGGTTGTGACTGACGGGTTTAAGCATTTATAATAAAACACCGTTAAGATAAGATGTTCGAGTTGTTGGATCCCACTGCCATCTTCTGCTGGATTTGCAAGGCAACAACCAACAAATTTGGATGGATGCTTCTTCAAGACACTGATATTACAAAAAAAGAACCGCTTGAAAATGTAATTATCATTCTTTAAAACAACTGAGGCTAGCAGAAAGTGGAGATGTTGGGCATTGCCTTTTAAAAACGGTTATCTGATCATGGGGATGACAAAATCATTTTGAGAGTACCAGCAACAAATTTGATTCTAACTATTAAGGGGTTATTTTACATGTGGATTCATAAATAATCAGTATAATCCAAACACTTGTACAACTATTTATTCCATTAATGATCACTTTTTAAAAGGCAACGCCAAAACCCCTACTCTGAAATGAAATAAAAATATTCTAAATGAAGTTATCCAGACCTTGTTACGTATGAATGATCAAACTTGTGATTAATAGGCTGCACAATCAACGCACCATCTACACCTGCCTCTCCCATACACTGTATAACATAAAAATACGAAATACATCTACCCATATTAGTGTATGGGATTGATTAACAAACCTGATTATTTAACTTCTTACGAAAACTGCTTATCTGCTTATTTAAACAGCACATTAAAGCAGTCATAGTCCAAACTATTTGTTCATCTCGTTATTTATAAGACGGGCTTTAGGATGAGTTGCGAACCAGGTATAAGAGTGACCGGGTGCCCAATTTTTTTTGAAATGTAATACAAAGGGAAAAAATGAAAAAGGATAAAAAAATGATTTCATTAAAATGATCAGGTCTGATAAAAAGTAATAATAAATTTTACTTGTAAGCAATTAACTGACTAATTAAGCTAGTATCAGAGATTGATTTTTTTGGTCAGAACATTTTGGAAAATGCGGGACTTTTTACAAAATTTAGCGACTACGATTCAAAATTCCATCGGTCTCTCGTGACACCCCCTAGTTCCGCCATTGTTTAGGATTGTTTAACTTAGGTAGGTATCTGCTTACTCACTAAACATTTCGAGCGTAACAGTTGTAAATAAGGACTTAGAAGAATAGCTAGCTACTTGGTAACTAAGCAGCTTAAAATAGGCGATCCCCTTACATAATAAACAACTTCAAACTGCTTAATTATTGCTAAATGTCACTTAAAGAGTAAATACTAATAAGTTTTGAAAAGCAAGCAGTAACCACATATACATAGATAGAAAGAAAAGAACTTACATCAAGTAAAAAATCAAAGTTACCGCGTAAAGAAGGCTCCTGACCAGGAACATATGGATATTTATCCTTAGCCTACAAATTAAAAAATAATAATTATATAAAAAATGGAGTATGAAACCTGAAAAGTAATAAAAAAAAGTTGTAAAAAAATATTAAACCTCTTGAGGAGAAGCCCAAACATGAAGATGTGAGTCAATAATTTTGGTGCTCATTGCCATTACACTAAACTTAGAAGCAGCTTTAAGGTTATTAGATTTTCTTGTTGATGATAATAATAAGTTACGACAAGTGGACAACGTTACTGTCGCCATTGTTTGTCAGTCACTTATTATATATTGTCAATCCTGGTTTACCGGTAATAATAAAAGCAGAGCATTCATTTGATAGGTAATATATATTTTAAGAAGAAGTAATACAACAAATTGGTTTCGTGGTGTAGTTGGTTATCACGTCAGTCTAACACACTGAAGGTCTCCGGTTCGAACCCGGGCGAAGCCATTTGTATACTTTTTATTTTTTATTCCCCCCCTTCTCATTTTTAAAGCAGGACACAATTAGCTTTGTGTTGTTATTCGTAGGGAGCTAAAGGACCTAAAATATCAAAAGGTTCGCTGCATATCACTTAAAGCCGAAAAGCCAAAGATAAGCATAAATAGTTGGAGAAGATCTTATGCACTAATCAAAGTTTTCATTCATTTCAACCCTTAACTACATAGGTCATTCTGCTCAAAGCAGAAAATGGTGGCAACCACAAACGATCCCTGAATCATCATTAGCAGATCAAAATAGAACAGACTTAACGACTCAAGTGGGATACCGAGTGTTGGCCTAATGTTTATTAGGACTATGCTTTTATGGACTACACATTTTTTGTCTAGTGTTTGCTTATGTTAATAAAACGTGAACGATAGATTTAAAAAAAAAAAAAAAAAAAAAAAAAAAAAAAAAAAACCCTCTATGGTTTATCTTTGTATGCTACCTTCATTTGTTCTTCTTTATCATGTGAAATAGTTTCATTTTTTATGGTTATATCTGTCATAATCTCATCCTATGCTGATAAAAGGGTCTTAAAATAAATCAAGTTTTGTTCTATCAACACAGTCACCACCGTACATTAAATTACTTAAGTTTACATATGAGTATATGACGCTGAGCCAGTGACTTGAATCAGCCCATGAACACAAGCCCATCAAATTTCAGCCCGTTCACTAAAGAGCCCAAAAAAAAGTCAAACGTTTTGCATTTCGGTTACGTCAAAGCTTGAAAACCCCTACCATGATGGTACCAATGTACATGACTAAACTTATGTGGTTTTGCTTTA